>JASDQU010274202.1:0-13914 GCA_032191745.1 Picea mariana
CCTTTAGACCTCTATTTATACATTACAACACCTCACCGATATCCTTAGGCTAAAACCTAGGTTCCAAAACCATATATACCAAAACCCTAGGTGTCTAAATCCCTAGGTCAACTTGACCCTCTTTTTCTCGGCTTCATCGACCTGTCTTTCCTTCCTTCTCATGTGGTGCTCCAAAGAATCCAACGGTGGATTTTTATGCTTGCTGAGTTGTCCTTGATCCCTCTTCCTTCCTAATCTGTCAACCTTGGCCTTCTCATCCAATGAATTTATTTTCCCTACTTCACTCCATATTCTCTACTCTTTTGCTCACTTCAACCTAGTGACAGTCACTGTGTCTTCCATGAAGTTCGCTTTTCACCTTTTCTTCCTTGTTCTTTGCTTTATTCCATAACCAAGGGCCAACAAGCCCCCAACACTCACCTGTGACTCATCCTGAGGCACTTCGGATCTGATCCTTCTCTGTTACTTTGAATTTGGGCTGCACAGTGCAGTCTTTGCTTTCTTCTCTATGCCTCCATCTCATCCTTGTGTAGACTGTCTTTTCTGTGTCTGGTACCCAGTTTAAATTGCACCTGGTACCTAGACCCTTTTCCTCATGATTTTACTGAGAGCTGTGAGGCAACTGGTTGTCATAGAACTTTAGCTAACTCCCATTCACCAATCCTTCCTTCCACTCTCTGTTCAATGTCTCCAGCTACACATCTCCTCCTTCTATAACATAGGTGATCTCATATGGTCCAAGCCAATGCATTCTGAACTTCCCTCATTGTTTTATAAACTTACTGTCATACACAAGTACTAAATCACCTTGTTTGAATGCCTTATTCTTGATGTGCCTATCATGATATGACTTCTCTCATTCCTTTTGAACCCATTGGTGGAATCCTGCAATGAATATATCTTCTTCCAGTTCAACCAACTATGCAAGCCTCTCGTGAACAACTCTAGTATCATCCATGTCTGTAAATGCAATAATCCTTAAGCTTGATACCAAGTATTCCATTGGGACAACAACTTCAAGACCATAAACCAATTTGAAAGGGGTCTTCATTCTTAGTTTCTTGCAAGTGGTTCTATAGGCCCATAGTACTGCAAGAACTCTTAAATCCCAGTCATCCCTATTCAAACTGAAAATTTTCGTTAATGTTGTCTCCAATATCTTGTTGAATTCTTTAACTGTCCCATTTGCTTGTTGATGGTAAGGTGTACTCTTCTGATGGTGGAATGAAAATTCTTCAGTCAGGGCTTCAACTATCTTATTGATGAAGTGTGTTCCTTGATCACTCATAAGGATCTTGTGGAATCCAAACCTTGTTATTATGTCATCAAATATAAATCACGTAGTTGTAGTTGCACTACAGTCCTTGAATACTCTAGCTTCGGCCCATTTGGTTAAGTATTATGTCGCAGTAATGATGTACCTTGCTCCTATGCACTTCCCTAATGGGTTTATGGGTCCCAAAAAGTCAATGGCCCATTTTTAAAATACTTGTAGGGTCATTTGTGGTGCTAATGGAATTTAATATCGTCTGTATGTTTTTCCAACTCTGTGGCATACATCGCAGGCTCTGGCATAATCTTTAGCATCTCTGTGTAAGGTAGGCCACCAAAGGCCAGCTCTTAGAATCTTCTGCACAGTTTCTCTTCCTTCATAGTGTCCTCCTACGATACCTTCATGAGCTTATGCAAGGATCAATGGTCATTTTGCCTCCATAACGCATCTTCTCAGTATCTCGTCAAGTCCCATATTGTATAACTGTCCCGCAATGAGTGAAATGTCTACGCTCGCGCACCACTAGTTGTTTCTTCTGGGGAATTGTAAAATCAATAGGTTCGATTCCTGTTGATAGGAACTGGATGATGTTAGTGAAGTGGTCATCAATCTTTCTAATGGATAGAAACTATGCATTCGACAGTGTATCCTCCAAACTGGTGGGTTCTTCTCCATGTTCCAACCTCGACAAGTGGTCAGGGCCCTTGTTCATTCTTCCTGGATTAACTATGATTTCAAAATCATATTCTTAAAACAACAGAATCCATCTGCATATTCTCCCCCCTAACACTGGCTTGTTCACCAGGTATTTCAGTGTGGAGTGATCTGTAAACATTTTGAAGTGGCCTCCCAACAAGTAGTGGCGGAATTTTTGCAACGCGTACACCATGGTTAATCCTTCACTTTCTGTAGTGGTATAGTTGATCTCGGCTGTAGATAACTTCCTGCTAGCAAAAGCTAATGGATGGTCATCTCCCCTTCTCCTGATTGTGCCAGTACTTCTCCCAGTGCAATAGAAGATGCATCGACATGCATGTGAAACTCTTTGCTCCAATATGGAAAAACCAGAATGGGCACAGTGACCATCTTTTGTTTCAGCGTGTCGAAGCTCTGTTGGCATTCTTCTTTCTAGCCGAATTGACATTCCTTCTTCAACAGCTTCTCCATCAGTGTTGTGATTTGGGCATAGCCTTTAATGAATTTACTGTAATAGCCAGTATGTCCTACCGCAGTGCGCAGTTGTTTGACTGAAGTAGGAGGTCGCAAATAAACTATAATTGCAATTTTAGATGGATCAACTAGTAATCCCTTATTGCATACAATATGGCCTAATAACACTCCAAATGGTGAGAAGAAGATGCACTTCTTCATATTCAAAGAAATCTGACACTTCCTGCATTTATCCAACATTAGCCTTAGACATTCAATATGATTTTTCAACAAACTAAACAAAATTCAGTCATCAAAATATGCTTCTAAAAATTTATGAAAAAATCATTTGAACGCTTCGAACACCACTCTGGAAAAGATGGTTGGGGCATTCTTCAGTCCAAATAGCATCACTGTATATTGGTAGGATCCCCATTCTGTGGAAAACGTGGTCTTGTGGCGGTCCTCCTTAGCAATACGGATTTGATGGTATCCTGAAAATGCATCTGTAAAAGAATATACCTCTTGGTCTCCCACGTTGTCTAATACTTCATCAGTGAATGGTGTAGGGAAAGGGTCATGCAAACATGCATCATTCAACTTCTGGAGGTCCACACATATCCTGATTTCTCCTGTCTTCTTGTCTTGCATGACCATAGGGCTAATCCACTCCAACTCTTCGACATGTTCAATAATCCCTACTTCTAGCATTCTATCGAGCTCAATCTTCACTTTTTTCTTGTATTTTGGGTTCAATCTGGAGGGTCATTTCTTGACTGGATTCACACCTAGTTTCAAAGGGAACCTCATTTCTCCCATAGGACCTTTGATACCCTTCATATCAATGAACTTGGTCAGAAACAAGTCTTGATACTCGTGCAGTAACTCCGTAATCTTGTCAATGGTAGAAGCATCCCAATAATCTCCAACATTGGCAAGATTCAATGTCTCCTCTATCCCAATGTTGAATTTTTTAATCTTGATTGGATGACCAAAAAATGGTAGCTCAACTCCTGGTCCTTCCACATTTCTTTAGCCTTCTGTTTCTTCAATGTTCACCTTCCTGGAATCATCATCGTCATTGGCATTGAAGTTATAACATCTCTACAGTTTCTGGAGAGGCGTAGTCCATTCATCCTCTTTTTGTTCCATAGGGAGGCTATATGTCTCCTTGAATACCTTCTTTCTCAAAATTTGTAACGCTTGGTCTATTGAAGGATATTCACTTTCAAATAAAAAGGTGGTTACAAAATTCTAGATCATACCTTCCCAATCTGTAGTGACGAGGCATAGATCCACTTGAAGGTACTAGTTGATGGGGGTCGTGTCCAACATGTTGATGAATCTGTGCACCCATTGTTCTCGCGGAATGTCACTCCATGCCTCTTCATAGCTTCTCACATGGTCTTTTGGGAAACTTCGACCAGTGTACCTTACTTCACAACTTACTGCTTGTGCTGAGAATTGTTTTGTCATTAAAGTTCGGCATTGTGTCCAATCTGTAATATTCATTTTATGTGTCCCCCACCATCTTGTTGGTGTATATTTCAGAGCCTCATCCATTTCCAACAATCTCTGTTGTGTTGGTACATTTGCTTCAAATTCTGATAGGAAGGCTTCTAAGGGATTCAAACCATCAAATGTGGGTAAGTTGCTTACTGTTGTGCCTATCCAATGAACTTCTCTGGTTAATCTAGCACATCTTCTGGTAGATACTTCATACATCTAGTTCTGCCATTTCTCCAATGCTTCTTGTGAATCTAACGAACACGCGTTGTCACTTCACCAACTTAGATTCCCATCAGCTGTAGGGTTGATGTAATCTTGTTGTCTGGTTGTTAGTTTGTAGATGTTTTCCAATTCGTATGCGTGATATTCTTCTCTGATGGGCTCTATGTATTGAAGACCTTCATATGGATCTAAGGGTGCAATGAACCTAATGCCATCTCTTTCAAATGTCATACATCTTTTCTTCAAATAAACTATAGTGGAATTGTTGAAGGCCCAATCAATTCCTAGCAATGGAGGGTAAGGGCAGTTGTCATCAACAATTTCAATTACCTCAAAATATGCAAAGGTTCTAACTCCATTGATGTCCACAAGAACATGTTCCAATCATATGAATGGGATGATAACTTGTTGATTAGCCATCCTAAGTCTAATAGTGGAATAGATCAACCTCGGTTTTCCCATTAGTGTCCAAGTTTGCTTCGTCATGACATTGACCTCTGACCCTAAGTCCAGGAACACATAGTCTATATCATACTCTCCTATTTGAGCATTCAAATGTAATTCTTTATTTGTCCTTCTCTTCTTACCAATTTGGTGTACTTCCCTATTCAGTAAGGGGTCTATCTTCCCTAGCTCATACTACCTGATTAAGTTATGTAGTTCTTGCACAACGTTCTCATCCTGAATTAACTTAATACAAGTGTATAAAAATTCAATGAGCTTACTAACCTTTTTTCCTCCTTTTGGAAAATCCAACTATTAAAATCCCTGAGGCATCCCATATTCTTTGATTTCTGGTCATATTTTGGAGGAAGAACCTTGATCTTCTTTGAACTCTTGCCTTGCTTCCTCAAAGATTTGTCTTTCTTTGTTTGCATCAAAATTTTGGGTCTTCTCTGTAGCATTTCTGATGTCTACATCTTCTGTGATATTTCCTTGGGTCATTCTATCTTCTCTTGTGGTAGTGCCTCCTCGAGTAATAACAACGACTCTAGGGTCTGCTCCGCAAGGTTCAACATAGATAAATTGCCCTTGTGGGTTTTGTTGGGGTCCACGTCTTTCCTGAAGCTTGGATAGCAGCACAGGGAAGTGCTCAATGACATGCTCAAAGGAGTTGCGATAAATGCAAGTGGTACAAGGGTTCTGACAGTCCCTTGCTAGATGTCTTGGCTATGCCCAGTTATAATAGATTATTTTTCCTCAACCTCGGCCCATTCCTCCTCCTCCTCCTCATCCTCTGTATCCACTGTGAGGATTGAAGTTTCCTCTTCCTGGGGAGTTATACTACGAATTATTTCCTTCTTGATGTACTTCGCCTTGGATCTTGTATATGTCTCTTGATCTTTCATGCATGAGATCATAAGCTCTATAATCTCTATCATCATGCCCTACTGATTTATAGAATGTGAAATACAAGTTTGTGGGCGTCTGAATGTATTTTTGGATGTAATAGAACTCACCAGTGCGATGTCGATTTGTGCATACTTTGCACCAAGGTAAGGGGACTTGCTTCAAGGGGCTCAGAGCCCCATAAGCCAAGTATTCATTGAAGAGAGGGCAGTGTTCCTTGTCATGACCTTATGATCTGCATCTAACACACTAGATGTCTTCTCTTTTTTCTTTTCCCTTGTCTTTCTTTATATCTTTGACTTGTAGAGACAAACTACTTATCTCACTGAAGATTTGACTCATACCTGATCTGGAATCTCCCATAGGGGCTGATTCAAGTTTCATGGCGATCTCCAATGCTTTTGCCTGTGAAGAAATCTTCTGCTGCATCAGGGGGACTCTGATATGTGGTAAGAGAGTAGCAATGAACAATTCTTTTCTCTACTCATCCAAGATATTAAAGGTCAATCTTCCTGTAAGGGTCTTGAATCTCTGATCGAACTCCCAAACAGGTTCGACTACCTTTTGCTTGATTTATTTTAGCTCTATAATACTTTGGGACTCTGACGTAGGTTTATTAAACTCTATAATCAATGTGTTCTTGATCTCATTCAATGGCTTAGGTTGTGCAATTCCTTGGACAAGCTTCATGTACCAGCTCAATGCACGGTGTCTTAGTGTAGTGATAAATTGGTTTCTTTTAACGGATTCGTCGGTAATATTTTTAATGTTCCATACAGCCTCGCACAGGAACCGGTGTTGATCAGGATCTTTAGATCTATCTCCTTTAAAGATAGGGAGCCTCATCTCATCTGCCATGGAGTTGCCTAGGTTTCCTGTCTGAGTGGATGTTGAGCTACTAGTAATTGTGCTCTGCAGACTCTGGTGATTTGGAATGTTCTCATTACTTAGCGTTTTTGAAACAATAGGAGGATTGATATTACTTACTTCAGTAGCCTGCACAGTTAATGAGGTTTCTGGCTCATTTCAATGAAGTTCTTCAGTTGCTTCTTCCCCTGGCCCCACGAGTTCTGAATGTTCTTCATCTGTCAGATATGTCTCTTCTCCACTGTAGAAACCCTCTTCCCCGTAGTTTTTCTTAAAGAGGTTCTCAAGGTGAACCCCTCTAAATAATCTTCCATTGCGCATATATCCAACTTCTGTGTCACTATCACTGTTCGAATTTTTGAACATTAGCCTTTTAAAATCTTCTCGATCCACTGTATCTTCAATATGTTCTTCTCATGCAACAAAATATTGAGTCTCAACTTCAGGAATTGTAAAATTTTTCCTCTGGGTCCTTTAAAAAAATATCTTTCAGCTTGGTTGTATGACTCTACTCTGTTAACAACAAACGTAGTGATATACCCTGCAATGGTACTATCAAACCAGTGATCTACTGCCCTGGATACAACATTATCAACCCTTTTAATATTCTGAATCAGCGCCAATGTACAAACTATAGGAGATCTAGGTCTTATCTCGAAATGGGTATCTGCTAACCTAGTTAACCACTCATATAGCTCTTGATGGATCCCTCCAAATAATATCTCGTGAATGTCAGTAAAGATATATTTCTCCAACCAATCTTCTGTGCTAAGATTAGGGTTCTTGTTCTGGGCTTCAACGAAGTCCTTCTCTTGATCTTCTGTCCACTTTTGAATCTCTATCTTCGATGTGAACCACCTTGACATTCCCTCATGAAGATTCTTGTCCCGGAAACAGAACCATTTGTTGGCACAAGGGCAGATCCAGGGTTCATCTCCAAGAGCGCACCAACAAGCCCTAGCTACTGGCCCTTTCGGTAACACCTACGAAGCAGGTGCAGTCTCACCTGAAGCAACTATGAGGGGGTTGCAGGACAGAGTTGTCTACAACTAGGAAATATAAAGTGGGTCTATTACAACAACAACACATCATGCATCTATCATTCAACAAGCTAGATCTATCCTTCATAGATATAGATCTGATCTAATACAATAAGGCAGGTAACTATATAACAATGACAAAGATCAAAGCATCAATCACACAAACAACAACAGATGTATGTGGTTCACCCTCTCTCTAGGGATATGTCCACAGAATTGTGCTCATGATTCATTAAGGTAAAACATACAGTTCTTATCTGCAATCTCAGCTAGCAGATCCTCTTTCTTCTCTCTCTTTCTCTCCCCTTCCTACGCACCCAGCTGCAAGACTTGACCTTCGCACACAATAGAAGATCTTACAATACCAGAAGGATTCCTCTCTCCCAACACTTCTCTCTCTCAATACAATTATCCCTCACACAATACTATAGCTAGGTCAACAACAATATTGTCCCGCAGGATTACCAACCAAACCTAGGCCCTTTATACCTCTATTTATACATTATAACACCTCAACAACAACCTTAGGCTGAAACCTAGGTGCCAAAACCCTAAATACCAAAACCCTAGGTGTCTAAAACCCTAGGTCAACTTGACCCTCCTTTTACAGGCTTCATCGACCTGTCTTTCCTTCCTTCTCGTGCGGTGCTCCAAAGCATCCAATGCTGGATTTTTCCACTTGCTAAGTTGTCCTTGATCCATCTTCCTTCCTGATCTGTCAACCTTGGCCTTCTCATCCAATGGCTTGGTTTTCCCTACTTTGCTCCATATTATCTACTCTTTTTCTCACTTCGACCCAGTGGCAGTCACTGTGTCTTCCGCGAAGTTCACTTTTCACCTTTTCTTCCTTGTTCTTCGCTGTCTTCCATAACCAAGGGCCAACAAGTCCTAGCTAATTCCATTGGTCGCACAGGTCCCACATATATACATAATATATACACAAGTAAGTACTCTATACACACATAAAAGTGATATATATAAAAACAAATTAAAAAAATTAAAAAACTTTAAAATGTTTGTTACCTATCTTTCCTCGCTCCTCGTCGGGAGGAACATGCATGTATGGATATTTGGTGAATTTGATCCCAGCATAAGCATAATCCTCGATCATGAGGATTTGTCATTCCCACCAGTCAATTTTTTTTCATCAAAGGCCTCTATGGTCCTCCCTCCACCCTATAGAGGCAGCAATGTTGCCCACTTGGTCACTGCTGGGAAGGAGGACACATGCCCTAGTACTATCTCTCTGGGTCTGAGACTGGGCACCGTCTCAAAGAATAAGGAGCAAAAAATGGTACCAAACCTGAAGTTCTTGCTGATATGCCACCGATACTCTGTAAGTTGTCTCTTCATTCATATCAACATGGTTGTACTTGAGTAAAAAATTTTGGCCTCCAAACACTTAATGGCACAATGCATGTGTGCTCGAGAAGACTGGTGAAGGGAAATAGATCTAGTAATATACCAGATCAAGAGTAATATCACACGCAGATATAGGTTGGTGATCTTGTGGATTGGCACCTCAAACCCCACATTCTCAGTTCCATACTCAAAGTACATGTGAATGTAATCCTCGATGTTAAAGGGCCCCAGAGGAAACGTCCTCAAGTTAACTAGTTCCCCTCTCCTCGAGAGGCCAATTAAGAAGTATATATCCTTTGTAGTTGGGGTCAACAATTGACCCTCTAGAATAAAGGCCTCTACATCAGGATTCCAATACTCCACAAGAGCATTGAGCAACCTAGGTTGTTCCCTCATGAAAGGACATTGGAAGAACTTCCATAGCCCACATTGTCTTAGTGCGGCGATGGCTATATATTCCTTTTCAACCAAAATATCAATGTCCTCATGATCCCTCTCCCTCTAGTGAATATACATCCCGTTTCATAGAAAAATGGAGGAGAGTCAGTACTTGCATTTTATTTTTTCAAAGTCTTTCAAGGTGTATGCGGGATGTTTCATACACAGTTGCGTATGTATGGGGGCTGGTGGTTTCCTTCCCGAGTACATATGCGGGTAGGCCTTGGACAACCCGCGTACACGCATGGCCGCTCTTTTTATAAGAGTGCACCCCATAAAAATGTAAAACTAATGAATAAATAATGTATTGAATTGTAAGAGGGAGTAATTTGTACTTACTTGGTCCAAGCAAAAGGTTATTTCATCTACTGGCATGTGTTTAACCCTTTTTCCAGCCTGTATATTATAGTGGAAAAGGTACGGCTCAGGAGATTCGTCTCACTGGGAGAGTTCTCCTCAATTACTTTTATACTTTTCTAGGCTAAGGATACTAAAATTAGAAAACAATTGTGAGTCCATAGTTAAGCTCTTTTCAGACTCTTTAWAATTGAAAATATTTCCTAGTGATGTTGTCTTTGTCATACTCGTTAAAATGGTTTTGAATAGACATATTTTCAGTGCAATTTTAACCCTTATTCGAACCAACTAGACTATCTCCAAAAAAGGTACTCCCTGAAGTCTTCTTTTACATTTTTTCCAGACTCCCTAAACGTGAAACAAATACCGAGCTTACCTTCTATGAGATCGTAAAAATTACATAGAAGGGGTTGCATTGTGTCTTTCTTAATCGCATTTTTAGGTATCATCTTTGCGTGTTTGGCCTAATGTGGGATCCATGTTGTTCTCAATTGAACCTTTGAAGCATTACTTATACACAATCCATGTAGCACTTCTTGCCTCTGTGACCTGCCACCTTGACCCATGGAGGAATTTTCCCTGAGTGTCCTTTTCCTACACATGTCTGCCTTCTCTGAGCATTAGTATGTTCCATGCACTTGGAACTAGTATGCTTGATTGCAACACCAATTCCTCCTTTGTAATGTAGCATTCTTTTATTCTTTTTCAAGCTCTTGAAAATTTGAAAAAGAAAAAAAAAATCAAATATTCCAGAAAGAGGGGACAAGAAATATTCATTATTTTTTTAGTAGCACAAAGAGTCTCCCTTGGACAAAGCACACCCTTCCATTTGTTCATCAAGCATTGGGATCTAGTATGACCTTAGGAAGATTTTCTCGCTACATAGATCTATGTCCTCCTCTGTTTCGTTACTCTTCCAAACACATGGAGAGTTTGCATTGCATCTTGCATCACAAACTTATGTCATTGTTATGCTGCCTGTGTCTCATCATCTTTCCTGCTTTTTTCCAAGGGAAGTTTCACTCAACCTGAGTCGACCTTTCTTCATTTTGTCTCTTGACCTTCATGAGTCGACCATCCCGAGAGTCCAGTGAAGTCCAGATTCAAAATCGATGAAGTTCTCTTCCTGATCGTCGATGCCCTCATGTATTTTCTTGATGAGCTGTCGAAGACCTCAGGGTAGTGAGTTATACACTCCCATTGTACTCCTACCTGATTTTTGAATATCTTGAAGTTGTTTCTCAAGCTATGAAGACCTCATCTCCATCCACAAGAGACACTATATTCTTGAAGATGAATACTATACTTGTATATCTTCGACTGATTTTGAGATGTAGATTCGCTGTGTATTTCTTGCAGATACACTTTATATAGTTATATGGCATGGATCTGTAGTGTATTTGATTGGAAACCATGATTTATTTCATCCCGAGTATGGGTATGCCCACCCCGGAGAGACATTTTTTGTTTTTCAGATGGCACCTCCCGAACTCTGGTATTGGGCTCACTCAATTTCATACATTGGTGAAGATGTTGTAATGTATTTTTGCCATCAATTGATCTTATGACCTCACACATTAGGGGGCATCTGTTATAGCCCTAAAATTCCCTACTCATGCATACATGGCATTGGACCTCTTACTTGCATAATTTTCCAAAGAACTGTTGAGAATCTCTGCACCACTACAACCCACATACATACACTTTCTTCATGCTAGAAAACCCACTTACATACACTTGCTGCACACTAAAAAACCTGTGTATGCTTGCAAAAGTTGCAAAAATTAAAAATTTGTAAGGAATTGGTTGAAATTCATGGGCTATTGGAGGTTTCCCAACAATTTCACCTGCTATAGCCCATCACCCAACCGAATAACCATCATTTTTTCATATAAAAGGAGGTGTTGGGGTCTCATTTCACATCCAATAATAAGAACAATGAAACTCTTCCCAATTTCACTTCCCTTCCTTACCCAATATTTTTCTACCTTTTGTGAGATATTGCCTCTACATTCCCTCATTATCCCCTTCTTCTTCCATTCAATCCATTCCCTTCCCTTAAGTTGATTAGAACATGGAGAGAAGAGGCATATTGAAGGTGCACTTAGAGCATTGTAAAGAGGATCCTGGACCAAGTTGGGAGAACGGTGACTGACACAGATTGTAAGTTTCAGTCTTTGTTTGATGAATAAAGGAATCTTTTTTCCCTATCCCAAATGATGGTGTTTTGTGTATTTTCTTTGATTTATAAATAGAATTTGATATCTAATCCTAACTCATGAATAGAAGTAGCATGCTTGGAGTCCTTGTTTTCCTAGTTTTGGATGCAGGTCAACCTTGGGAGGAGACTTGCAGTCGTTGAAATTATAGATCTTGAGGAGATCATCACCAGACGTGGGATAAAAGGTACAGTTATTGATATTCTCTCTTATTTCTTTATTTTCATTTGTTTTAGTATGTTTGGGGTAGAGTAGAAACTAGATTGTATTTTAGAAGGTCATTCGATCTGTCTATATTTTAGACCCTAGTATAGTCAAAGGGTGTATTTTGTCATTAGCATTATTGATGGATTCCAAAGGTATTGAATATATTTCCACAATAACATGGAGTGGCAAAGAAAAGAAATACTTAAAAGTAAAATGAATATCTGTAGAGAGTCAGTAAGGAACCATGAAGAAGAAAATGGTTCTATGCATGATTTGAATGCAAAAGCAATGGTTCCTAACAAGATTCCATTTAAAGTGGCATAGAGCCATGAGTGACATTTCCAAGAGGTGGAAGTATCACTTGAAATTATGATGGTAAATTAAAAGTAGTAATAAGTACTTTTAATTAATTTTATGTAGCTAGAGAAGGAGGCATATGTGCATCCTTAAAGTATTCTAGAGATTGGCTATGCAAGCCAAGTTTGAGGCTAGTTGGTAAGGAGATGAGAAGAGTGAAAGAAAACTCAAATATTAAATTATTCAGTCCAGAAAGAGATGAATTAGTTCACTCCAAAAAGTAAATGGATGTTGAAGATCCAAAGTCTATAAGACAACATGATTGGAATTATAATTCATCCAGGGTTGAGTTGGGATAGATGGATCCAAGAAATAAATAAAAGATGAAGTTTAATATCAATTTAGTATTTGGATGGAAAAGTAAAGAAAACCCAAATTGATTTGGATAGAAAGCGCTCAGGTCAAAAATAATCATGCACAGTGGTTTATATTGAAGAACACATGAAGATTTAGGAATCCAGAAGAATTGAAGACTTCTAGGATAAAGAAGGAAAAGTGTTACAAGGAGAAAGAAGTTGTTGGAATGACTGTAGCATCAAGTATGTTATGGCTTGATGGGACAGCCCTAAAGTGAGAATGCTTGCATGTTTGCAAGTGTTGCTGACAATATTTATGCATATGGAAGGAAGAAACATAAATATGAAATGTTGATTATAGGATTGATAAAGAGGCATGAGAGATTCTACTGTCATCAACTAATCATGTAGCATTAAACTTATTTAATGGCAGCTATGCAGTTAAGTATTTCTCTTTTGAAATTATGTTGCATAATTTCTAAAGGGAAATTTAGGTAAGAATTTCCCCAGATTGAATTTTTATAATACGCAGTAGGGTATTGTTTAAATGCATTAACATGAATAAGATACCACTAGGTGTGGTAAAGGCTAGAGGCATGTTATAGTTATCAAATATTTTCATCTTTTGAATGCACATATTGACATAGTATCATTTCATGTTAATTTCGTTATGAGCTAATAACCAAATAAATAAAAGATAAGAACTTGTTATAGGAATGATGCCAAGAAAGATAGTCATGTATAAGACCAGAACAAGGTTGGATATAGAAAGGTTACACACCACACAAATACCCAATGATCTTCCTATCTTTAACTAAAGCCTAGATTGCAACATTTTTGCTAACACTAATGCACATAACAAATTATATTCTTGGTGTAGTGTTCGGGTTGAAAAGGAAGGCATCCAAAAAATCGAGAAGACAATGGGAAGTGTGTGGAGAATGTGTCAAGGCATTGGCCATTCCAATTTATGAATTGTGAGATACATGACTTAGATAAAGATCATTCTAAAAATCAATACAAAGGTGCATTGAATAAATAGGCATTGAGAGTTGCACTCATGTCTAGTATGTGGAGGAGTTGCACTCATACATGATAGAATTGTATACTTAAATGCATTTGCTGAATTCATTTTGTGAGTGCATGTATATATGTTTTTGAATGGAAATAATTATACTAATGACTGAAATGTTGCTAACTCATGGAGTTGAGAAAATTTCAGTAGTTGTTAGACATTGCAACAGGAAAGTTGCAATTCAGGCAGTCAT
>JASDQU010274204.1:5061-15117 GCA_032191745.1 Picea mariana
GCTGAATTTTCTAGGGTTTCATTCATCCAGTGGGGTCCACCATTCAGTGGGGGATTTCAGATCTACAGAGATTGAGAGGGATCTTGGAGATTCGGTCACCTGGGTTGTTCTTACCATCACCCGATCTATCAGTTGGCATATTTCTTAGGGTGATTGGACACTTTTGGCAGCAGGGCCAATTTATTGAGGGTTTCAGCGTTCTATTGGAGCATGGCATTCTTCAGCTGGAGAGTTTGGCATTCAAATCTGCTTGTATTGAGCTTCATTTCTTATTCAGTTTTTTGAGGCCTATTTTGTATTAGAGGGAGCATTTTGTAGCAGCTCTTATCTATTGTCTATCTTTTTGGCCATCTGTTGAGCATTCCAGATCGGCATCTTCATTGTAGCAAGTTTCTCTATTTTATGAATAAAGAAGAATTGAGATGGTTTGGCTTGTCTATTTTATTGCATATGGTTGAGGTATGTTCCATGGTTGTCTATTCTTATTATTTGCTGTAAACCTTCATATAAACACACCTAAACAAGTAATTCAGCAAAGTGTTTGACGAAATACCTCACTCAGAAAAAGTTTAAAAAGACACAAAAATAGTGATGATCCTTGCATAATGGCTCGGGATCATTACACCCTTGATGTGACTGCAATATTTCTCTCACTCTGAGAGTGAATCACGAAGAAGAAAAAATTCTCAGTCTAAGACATGACCTTCCTGCATTGCTTGGAAAACATCAAGGAAATAACACTAGGTGGGACTTCCTTGGGTATGCTATACAATTTCCTGTTCAAAGTAATAATAACATTGTGGGGCCTAGACTCATATACAACATGAAGTTTCCATAAATAAGGTTTTCCCAAAATAACATTACAAAATTCGAGAGGAGAAACATCACATAGTACCCCATCTTTGAAGGGATTTATGTCGTACGACAGACGACACTGTTGGCTGACACAAAGATCACTTCCTTGGCAGAGCTATCCAATGGTGTAGGGTTGCAGGTGTAGTGTTGTCGGTAGAGCTAGCTGCTTGAGGACCTATACTGAGATGAGGTTCTTATGGCTACCGCTATCAACGATGAAGTCCAGTGGGCTCCCTTTCACCCACATCTATGAATGAAAGAAGCGCTCACCTTCCTCTGGCTCATCTGGTTCACCGGGTTGGACCTTGGTGGTTGAAACAGTAGCATTGGGTTCCACATCAATGATCTGTGTCCCCTTGAGAAACAGATGTTGCTTAGAATATTTGATACCCATCTTAGTGTGCAAGGTATGGAAGATATTTATGAACTTTGGCACTGCTTGGTCTCTTTCCTGCCACAATGTGGTCCATTTTGTATACAGATCATCATATCTTATGATAGGGTAGTATTGTTCCCTAATAGCATCCTTGAAGGACTTCTAGGTGATCATGCCTATAAATAATGAGGGTTCCTCTATTTCCTTTTTCTCACAAATTTTTTCCCAGTAATATTTGACATGGGGAATGAATTTCAGGAGTGCAAAAGTAATCTTTTCTCTATTCGAAAACTTGTGGACAGAAAAATAACCTTCTATTAGATTCAACCATTTTTCTACAGCATCTGCATCTATCTAACCTTCAAATATAGGAATATCAAAGTTGATTTGTACCTTTAAGGGGGCAATGCCTCTGCTCGAGGAAGATGTGTAACCTGTTGGTAGCCTCCGAAGGATTTGCGCAAAACAATCCATCATCTCATTCCTTTGTTCCATGAGGGATTCCTCAAGCAACATTTTGAAAGGATCTCCTATCACGTCATATTTCTTTTCTCCTTCCATGAGATTTCTCTTGGGTGTGCAAGAGATTTTTTCCTCCAGAGAAACAAGCTCAAGACTCAATTCTTTGTACCTTGACCTCGTCAGGGACATCCATTAACAACGACGATGAGCAAACCACTCTAATACAATTGATCAAGATTTTATGAGAAAAATGAAATGAATACAAATTATTATTATGTTTAACACAGAAGCACAAGGAAAAATAATAGAGATACAGTAAAATGGTTTGAATTAATAAGGAAACATGCTGAAATTGTAAAATGCAGAGTGAAAACAAGCTTGCTAGAATGGTGGTGACTTATCTTTGAGAAGAGATGTGACGGTTGCATTTATTCACAAGAAGATGGTTACAATGAGGCTCTCCAATCCTTTTTACAATAAAACAATAATTCCCAAGACCCTAGACATCCAAAAACATAACCCTAGGAGATGAAGCACCAAAAGTCATGTGGCCCTCGTTGGGGTAAGCTAGTACATCAACTAACCGGGGTCGTAACTTGTGCACACGATCTCCGTTTTAGGTACACGATAGCCTGTTGGAAAGGTCCATCCGAGGACTACACATTTTGT
The DNA here is from genome assembly GCA_032191745.1 of Picea mariana. Taxonomy (NCBI): domain Eukaryota; kingdom Viridiplantae; phylum Streptophyta; class Pinopsida; order Pinales; family Pinaceae; genus Picea; species Picea mariana. The sequence goes on from JASDQU010274204.1 coordinate 7,424, forward strand.
CCTTAGAATCTAACTTTGTCTTCATTCTAATTGTGGCGAGACCTAACAACATTGTTTAGGGCCTCAAAACAACCCCAAAAGTTGGGGACTCAAAATCTAGAAAAACAACTTCCAAAATGAGCTAGTTGGAATAGGTGGGAAGCCACCGACATCCATCTTGATCAACATAACAAAGATTCAGGTTAGTTCCTTAAAAATTCCTAATCAAGAAATTACATGGCTATCCACTAGATTCACTAATAAAGAAAATACAACAACCATCTATCAATTGGCTCTATACATTTTTCATTTTACAGTTTATGAAAAATCCATCTTCAACTGTGGAAAGATTATCTCTATCGAAATTGCTTCCCAAATTTCAAATTTTAAGAAAGAAAAGAAATTATTCATAGATTCATAGATTCATATTTCATATTTTTCATTACGTACTGTCATATTTTCAAGGGATTAACAATTGGCAAGAGGTTAGATTGTAAAATCGATTTTGTAATTTCCTAGTACCAAGATATTTGGAGACGAAAGACCTCTATTTACTTTTATGAAGCACATAATGAACTTTTAACAATTTTCAAGAAACTTCTCTTTGGAGATAACACATCCAATTTTTCATCATAGGAAACAAATTTTCTAAATAATAAGGGTACCCTGGAGGAGAGGAAAAATTATAATGTCATTAGAATATTTTTCTCCCGAGAAATTCCTGCTTTCCTTCCTTACTATATTTCAGATAAAATGTTTATCATCGAAGTTACTAGGAAATATGGATTTTAGATTCACTTTTTTCATGATAAAATAAAAAGGTATTTTATCCCATTGTCATGAAAGTTTGGATAAATTGTATTAAGAAACATAACCATAATTGATGAATTACCAACCCATTTTGATCATTTGAATTTGAAATATGCAGAAAAAATCAAAGGGTTCGAGCCAAGTCATATTTTTTTTAACCACATGCAGTCAATGGAATTCAGTAATGAATTTACCCAAACAATTATATTTGGGGAAGAACAGGGTAATACTCAAGATACTCTGAGCAACATATTTATGATATTGAGATTGTAGTAAGCACTACATATCAACATAATAAAAAAGGAAAGCGTCCAAATGAAAAAGGTGTTCAATCTCTAGTAGTTTCAGAGAAAAATAACACACTCAAATAGGATGTTGAAAAAATGGCCTAGTAGAAAAAAGTTTCAAGAATAAATTCAAGTGGAGGAGGTGATAAAAATCCTCCTCAAGGAAAAATGTAAAATCCCGACAAAATTCAAGTAAGAAAGAAGAGAAATATTCCCTCGCAAGAAGAAGAGGAGAAACATGTATTTGAAAATTATACAAATAACTTATCTCTTGAGGATATGGATCTTGAAGTTCATATTGAAAATACACGTTTCCCTTATGAAGAACATAGGTTACAAGAAACCCAACAAATTGCAGTTGAAATCGCCGCACAAGAAGAAGATTTTTCAGAAGAAGAATCATTTACTATACAAAATGCATTATTTGACAAAAATTCCAAAAAGTTAGTATTTGAAGGAATAAATCATAGAAATAAAAAGGGAAAATCTCATTCTGAATGTGATATTAGTAAGTTTCTTGAATATCAAATTTTTAAAATACACAAGCTAATTGGTGATGCCTTGGATGTTTCAAATGATGACTTGGAAGCAAAGAATGCCAAGTTAAAAGAAAAAGTTAGAGAAATGGAGTCCACCTTGATTCCTCACCCTACTCTTGCAATCCTATTAGCCATTGAGAAGCCGAGAACACCTGATTTGAAGTTGAAGGGATCATTAAGTTTGTTAATGAATGTTAGAAAATTTATTGAGGAAAATTTAAAAGATGAATGTCACTTATTATGGAGGTATGGGATGTTTCTGGTAATATTATTTCTTTTGGATCACGATTAGATCCTTATAATAAATTTCTTCAAGAAAATCATAAAAATGAGGAAGGGTTTTATAAATATTTCGTTATACAGTTTGTAATGAAAGCTTCCAACATGACTGAGGTCAAAAGAAGGGAAGAAGACGTTTCATCTCCATCTAGAATGAAACAGTTGAAAGCATGTTGAATAAAAAAGATCAATCATTTGAAGGATATTATGAAAAATTCCAATGAAATTGTAAATAAAAAAGAATTGTTATTTAGAAAACTCACTGAGATATATGTAGCAGGAAACATCGTATAAGTACAAGACTCAAGATTAATCATAAATTCTATATTTATGACAAGGCATCAATTTGAAGAAAACATGGACATATTGAAAATAATTTCAACTGAAAAACTCAATAGTATAATTGAATATGATTAAAGATAAATTGAAAATTGGCTATTATATTGATCCATATGGATGCCGGTGGCCTCCCACGTATTCCAACTAGCTCATTTTGGAAGTTTTCCAGTTTGGCAGTTTGTTTCCCTAGTTTTCAGGTCCCTGACTTGTGGGGCCATTTTGAGGCCCTAAACAACATTTTTTAGGGCTCTCCATAGTAAAAATGATTGTTGATAGATAGTATAAAAATGTGTAGTCCTCGGATATACCTTTCCAACAAGCTATTGTACGCCTAAAACAGAGATCATATGCAAAAGTTATGACCCCATGAAGTTGTTGTACTAACTTACCCAAACGGGGCCCACATGACTTTTGGCGCTTCATCTCCTAGGGTTAAGTTTTTTGGATGTCTAGGGTTTTTGACATTCATGTTTATTGTAAAAACTCCTTTAGAGCCTTATTTTAATCATCTTCTTGCAAATGAGTGCAACCGTCACATCTCTTCTCAGAGATAAGCCACCACCATTCTAGCAAGCTTGTTTCCACTACATTTTACAGTTTCATCTTACTTCCTTACTGAATAGAAACTGATTTTACTGTATATATATTATTTTGTGTTAAGCATGTTTTGATAATAATCTTTATTCATTTCGTTCTGCAAATATATTCTAGAACATATATTATGCAAATAAAAAACAATATATTGAAGAGTCAATTCAAAATATTTCACATTATTTAAGAGATTTGGAAGGTGAGATATTTAATATTAAAATTAAGCATGAGATAAGCATGGCTCCAATGAAATATTACATAGAAAAATGGTTTATAAAATCCCTAATCAAGATTATCGAGGAAAATTAAGAAGCGACAGTTAGTACCGGTCCAGAAACCATCAACAAGGAGGACTAAAGGACACCAACAACACCAAAGAAGAGAGAGAGTTGGATTCATCATAGTAAGTGAATACTAATCACTTTTTCCTTCCTTTTTCAGAATTCATCTAGTTGTATTTATTCTTTCATTGGAAGAATATAACCGAATTTTGATAACTTCCTCTTTTCTTCTGCCCAGATTTTGTTGCTCATGCCCTGTACCAATTTTGCATCTTCTTCTTCATCTTTATCATATGTACTTAATGGTTCACGGGAGCCCAAATCCCAGTCCATTCATGGATGAACACCTTTAATTTTCTAAAACTGTAAAAGACTTATATCATTTTTGAGAAATTTCAACATACTATTTCGAAGTTAATTTCGATTATATCTTGTAACTCTGAGTTTTGAGTACAAGATATTTGAAATTGAATGATCAAAATCTTATTTTTTTATCATAATAAGTAATACTCTTTCAAATTTCTCTTGTATGCTAGACCATTTTCCCTTTTATTTTGAATGTGATAAAAAATATCTAAAATTGTGATGGATGTCAGAGTTTTTGTTATTTTCTGCAATTTACTCATTTCCAACAAATGTGATGTTTAAGGTTACTGGTCCATTTCTCAGGAACTCTTATATTTTATTTCATTTTAAATTTTATTGAGTGATAAAAATATGGGCTTTTCTTGTTGGAATATCCAATATATATTTTAAATAAAATATTTGAATAATTCACAGAGGAGTACCAACTCTATAAAAACACAGGGGGATTAATATCCTCGTGATGTTTCCATTTTGGTGTTAACCGATTTAAATGTCAACTTTTTTGAGACCATACTAGGGACTCAAAAACCAATTTTTTTGGTTTTATATAGAGATTACTCATGAAACAACCTCAACCTAAACAACCCCAATTTCAAATTGGATTGGGAAACCAAAGAAGTATTTTACATCAACTATATAATCTAGTCCTTGAAACTACTGAGGCTCCTGAAGAATTGGAAATATATTGGAAGACTCTTGTTCAAGAAGAAAAAAGAGAAATTATTAGGAGACAAAGAATAGAAGGAATAAATTGAAATTGAAATTAGAATCATACAAAGGCCTTGTTACCAGGAGTAAGAGGAAGAAACTCGAAGAAAAAGGAGAAACTTCAAATATTCAAGAAGAAAAGGCTCAAATCATGGAGGATAGAGAAGAAAAAAATGAGGAAAGATGTGAAGAAAGGCGTGAGAGACACAAAATTCCATTAAGAAGGGATATAAATTCCCCTCTCAATCATCAAGGAGAGAAACATCCATTACAAACTCTCCCACAAGGAACATTTCCATTTTTTTCAGGATATGGAAGAGTTGATCCTAAAAGACATTTGTATTTATTCTTATATATGTTTGATTTTCATTTAATATAACATGATCATGTTATGGTGAGATTATTCCCCCATACACTAACTAGCCAAGAATATGAAACTGGTGCAGACTCTGAATTTGTTCTTGGAAAAATTAAAAAATGAATAGATGATCTTAGCATTTTTTTATCAAGAGGCATCGAGTTCAAGAAGAATTGAAGATCAAAGAAATCTTAATACTAAAACTCAAGAAACTGGTGGTGGGATGTTCAAAGGAACCATTCCTAATTTAAGAAATGATGGAGAATTGGCACAAGAAATGAAGCCAAGGATGGAGATAGCGTAAATGAATCGAACCATCCGACATATGAAAAATGAAATCAATTGATTAAAGAGAAATGATAATTATAATCCTAATCCAATAATTCATGCTCCAGAGAAAAGGAGAAATATTATTCATGAACATAGAGCAATAAATGACGCTATTGATGATCAACAAAGACAAAGAATGTCAAGGGCACGATATCCAAATGTAGTAGTACTTGAAGATGATTTTGATGAACAAAATATTGATCAAGAGGTTGACTATATTCAGGGAGAAATTCTTGAATATGTGTAGACAAATGAAGGTGAGTCATCCATGTATATATTCAATGATAAAGAGGAGAAATATATCTCATAAGACAATGTTGTCCAAACATGGGCACAAGTAAATAAATTTAGACTAAAAGAAAATATAGAAAAATAAAAATAAAAGGAAAAGGAAAAGGAAAAGGAAAAAGAGAAGAATAGATCAAGTGGTTTAGAAATAATTAAGAATAAAAAAGTTATAAATCCTCCTTAGATGACATACAATATAATTGAAGATATTTCCAAATTGAGAATCACCTTGCCTTTTATGGAAGTGATTAAAATTCCACACCAGAGAGAAAACCTTCTTAGAATTTTGGATGATCCAAGTAGTATAATGAATGATATTGTTGCAAATCCAAGGCAAAGTCAAAACATATCAACAATCAGTCTGAAAGGAAAAGTCCCCACCTTTTATATTTCAATAGAGAATCATGATGTAGTGCTTCATAATTGTTTGGTAGACACTAGAGAAAAAAATAAAATTATACCCCTAGTAGGAATGGATGCACTTGACATGATCTATAATAGATATTATGATATGGGTGAAAGCATTTATGCCATCGATTCCAGAAAATTTCCGTATTATGGAGATATTAAAGACTTTTATGATTGGATCACAATTTCCCCTCGTATCATCATTGTTTTCACCATCATAGTGGTTGATCTTCCTCCAACCTATGGAGTAGTTCTTGAAAGATATTTGTCATCAATGATTGGAGGTTACATTATGAATAATGTTAGTTGCATGATGCTACCAAATAAATTTGAAACAATTCTCCAGGTTCCTCATGAAAATAGAAATCATTTCTCTTTCAAGAAAAAATAAAATGAATTGATGGAATACTATGTTGATACATGTATTGGAATTTATGTTGTGCTTGATTTAGAACAATCATAATATTTTAAAAGGGAAGAAAAATCTTTCACTGGATTTTAGAGGATTTCATTTGAAGGTGCATGTTCAAGTTCAGGGAATGGTGTTGGAATTGTATTCAAAAGTCCTAATAAAATTATGCATCTGCATGCTATCGGATTGGAGTTCATGTGCACAAACAATGAAGTAGAATACGAGGCATTGATTCAAGGGATGATCCTAACATTAGAAATGAAAATTGAACATTTGATTATAAATGGTGATTATAAACTGGTTATAAACCATACAACTCAAAAATACAAAATCAAAAAGGAAAAATTGAAAAATTATGTGAAAAGAGTAAATGAACTAATGGATTCATTTAGTACATTTAACATGTATTTTGTTCCTAGAGAACAAAACTAGAAACAAGAATATTTGGTACTTTCTGCATCATTGTTTAATCCATATGATCTTCATAATAAGAATAATTTTCAAGTAAAAATAATTTCCAAACCCTCAGTTCTTGATAATCAAGAATATCTCCAAGTATTTGAGAATGATGAAGAGTTGAATGATTTTCTTGCTAATTAAAATGACCTTGAAGAAAGTAATAGTAATGCTTCACTTGTTCCAAAAATTTGTATCAAATATGAGTCCTTCTTTACAAGAGATGATCAAGACAAAATTTTAAAAGAAGAAGAATATGTACGAAAAGTGCAAGGAACACAAAAGATAAACATTGAAACATAAATCTCCCCTAAATATGTGAGTCTTGGAATTGATTGCACTCTAGAAGAAATTGTTTAATATTCTACATTATTTAAAGAATACTTTGATGTTTTTGCATGGAACTATGATGATCTCAAGGAATATGACAAATCAATATTTTATCATGTCATACCATTGAAAGAGGGAGATAATCCATTTAAACAAAGGCTTAGAAATATAAATCCTAAATTGAATCCCTTGGTAAATACAGAACTGGAGAATTTGAAGAAAGGCATAATCATTTTTCCTATCAGACACTCAGAATGGCTTTCCAATCCAATAATAGTGAGGAAGAAAACTAGAGAAATTTATTTGTGTGTCGATTTCAAAGATTTGAATAAAGAAAGTATTAAGGATAACTATCCTCTACCTAACATGGAACTTTTTCTTCAACAAGTTACTGGATCAACTTGTATGTCCATGTTGGATGGTTTTTCAAGATACAATCAAGTATTAGTTGCAGAGGAGGAAAAGCTTGAAACTACCTTCATAATAGCATGGGAGACATATGATTATGCTTGTATTCCTTTTTGCCTAAATAATGATGGAGTTACATTTCAAAGAGCCATGGATCAATCTTTTAAAGATATAATAGGGAATTTTATGGCTGATTATCAAGATGATCTCACTATCCATTCCAAGATAAGAGAAGAACATATAAATCATTTAAGATAAGTGTTAGAAAGATGTAGATTATATGGGATTTATCTTAATCCAAAAAAGTGTTTTTTTTGGTAGTTTATGAGGGGAAATTATTGGGGTATATAGTCAGTAAACAAGGAGTTTATATCGATCCTGAAAGAATCAATACCATTAATGAATTGAATCCTCCAACTTCAAAGAAGGGTGTATAATCATCTTTTGGAAACCCTTGGAATGTGGAAGGTGCATTTGTAAGGCCAAAAGGCATGACCAAAAATTCATAATGGCCTTCATGAGTTC
>JASDQU010274207.1:0-15117 GCA_032191745.1 Picea mariana
GTTCTCTTTGGATTAAATTCTTATATTCCTCTGTGTGATGTTTTGCTGTTTACAATTTCATAAATTATCACTGAACCAGGAAACGGCCTTACTTGTGTTATTATTTTCTGTTTCAAGTTTTAAAGTCGTTCATTTAATATCTGACCCGAATGTCTGAAGTAACAAACTTATCAAACACTCTTTAATAAAAAATATAAAAATCAATTACCCATGACAGTACCAAACGGAAGACAACCAAACATAGAACTAGGTTTGCAAGACCAAACTAGCATTGCGTTGAATTAGTTTAACACTATCTTACAAACTGCAACGAACCGAACCGAGTTAGAGAGGTCGTGGGCAGCAATAGAACTCGATATAACTATCCAAGAACAAAGGGAAGAAAGACAGAGACAGTTGAGAAACTGATTCTGATCTAATCTTTTTGTTCTTAGTTTTATAAACATTATTATATTTGGATGCCTAGACGGTGTGTTTTATAGCCTTAAAACACAAACTCTGGAACAACAGCCTTGATGTGGGAGATGACTATTTTTTGTGTTCTTTATGCTTTAATGCGAGTTAAAAATATTGTATACTATGTGTAGATTGATGAGGGAGATGGCTATTTTTTGTGTTCTTTATGCTTTAATGCGAGTTAAAAATATTGTATACTATGTGTAGAAGCATTGTGGACAATGAGAAACTTTTGACTTCGTCATAAATTGACTATTGAGAATTTTGATGCTTTTAACTTTGTTTCTACCGCTTCTTATATCTATTTATGTAATGTGAACCTATTTTGTTAAGTGTTAAGTGGAAGCATTGTAGACAATGAGAAACTTGTACTTTAATAAATCAACTATCGAGAATTTCGATCACCTTGTTTTTTACTTTGTTTCCACGTCTTCTTATGCCTGTTCATGTAGTGTGAACCTATTTTGTTGTACCCACTTGCAAACTCTTTGTCTATGCATTTGTTCATCATCTATGATGCCTGAAAGAGAATGTAGCATATCATTGTTTTGATGAGAAAGAGGGTATTTTTGATGATTTACATACTAGTAATTGAAGGAAGGTGTTGCTTGGTGGTTCAATGTTCAATTGACAATCAATACATATCTCTATAAAAAGTTGGTATATTTTTCTATAAGCTCTTGATACGTTTTTAGGTGTGGCTTTAGTGCTTGGAAGTTTTAGTATTAACCATTTTTTGTCAAATGTTTTGTACACTAGAGGGCAATTTACATTATCTATCATATGGCCAAACATTTTTTGTGTATTTTACATAAGCTCTTTATTTGATTGCATCTTTCACAAAAGTTTCTCATAGATGCTATTTTTGTTTTATTTGATTGCATTTAATTGTAAAAGTATATCATAATGCGAAGATCTTACATATCAATTGCATTTAAAATTTAAACACATCTAGGTCAATTGGATATGTATTACTTTATTATTTATATTAAATTTTTTTATCTAAATCAACATTTGAAAATATGTTCTTCTGGTGCAACCACATTTTAAAAATTTGACAAATTGACTCTTATTCTGGTGGAGCCACATTTGAAAAACTCGTCTCTTCCTTAAGTGGAGTCACATCAAAAGTTTTAAAAGTGTGATAGATCTTGTAAAAATCTTTTCCACTACAACAACCCCTAAATGAAGTGATCATAAATTATGTTAACTTTGAATAATAATGCAGAAAGATTGATATAAACCTTTAAAGATCACACCTTGTATTGTACTTGGTGAATTATCTTAACAATTAATTAGAATAATATTGTTTGAAAATGATTATTAATAATACATTGTGTTTATGCCATTAACTTGAATGATATGTTTTTTTGCTTTTTAAACATAGTAGAATTAGATGGTTGCAGTTGGTTTGTTTTTATTTATAATAATATTGTTTTGAAATAATTGTTAATAATACATTTATGTTTATATTTAATTTTGTGTTTATGTCATTAACTTGAATGATATGTTTTCTTCTTTTTAAACATGGTAGATTTAGATAGTTGCAATTAACTTGAATGATATGTTTTTTTGCTTTTTAAACATAGTAGAATTAGATGGTTGCAGTTGATTTGTTTTTATTTATAATAATATTGTTTTGAAATAATTGTTAATAATACATTTATGTTTATATTTAATTTTGTGTTTATGTCATTAACTTGAATGATATGTTTTCTTCTTTTTAAACATGGTAGATTTAGATAGTTGCAATAATTGTTAATAATACATTTATGTTTATATTTAATTGGGATGATATGTGTTTTTATTTTTATATATATGGTAGACTTAGATGCTTGCAATTGGTTTATTTTTATTTATAGTTGGACATTTAATAGATTTGAATATTTATTAATTATTTTCTTTTTGCTACTATTTTGACTTTGTTCTAATTAATCTTTGTTGAACTAAACCAAGTTGCAAGGCTTAAACTCCCAAGTTCTCAACAGTGTCTTAAGATCATTAATACCAACCAACAGAATGGCTTAATAGATGACTGGTTTAAGGGAATGGGTTGGAAAAATATAATAGTAGAGTGATATTTAAGATCATTAATACCAACCAACAGAATGGTTTAATAGATGACTGGTTTAAGGGAATGGGTTGGAAAAATATAATCGTAGAGTGATATTACTGGTTTAAGGGAATGGGTTGGAAAAATATAATCGTAGAGTGATATTGATAAAAAAAAAGGACAGTGTCAATCATGATAAAATCAACTTGATAATGTGTTAAGAACACATGCTCTAGGTGATGAATATATTTTATATTTTGTTGTCTGTCATATTGGAAACTATGTAATAGTTGCTCATTTATTGGATTTAATGCATATTTTGAAAAATATATCTAAGAAATTTATTGAAACATGTATCATCTAAAGATAGAGATATATTAGATTCTAAGAGAAATGAAGAATATTGTGACATACGTGGCCATGTTAAGATGTAGGAGCTAATTTGTAGATGGAAGTGATTTATTGTCGTGGATGAATAAATTTGTAGAATCTCAAAACCACAATAACTTGGCAAAAGTATATATGACAACTTATTTCAATGTAAAACCTTATTAGTCCCTATCGTAGGCATAGAGGGATTATAGCGATTGATAATTCGTTGACCTCGTATTAGTTTGTCCTTTGACCACAAATATTTCCATATTATCTATTGTTGGAACCAGAGAACTGAAAATATCGATTTTTATATAATAAAAAGTACCATATATGTCATAATCTGATTGGACAACGGATTGGAGGTCTTATTGCAGACTTCACTATTCCCTGTTATATATGTTGGCATATCCAAAATATTTGATCGTATATGGTCTTTTTGAATCATATACTTTCTTATGCATTGGTGGAAAGTGGATTAATGCTAGCATTAGTTCGAATGCTTGTCTTAACATTTTCTGCTAGCTAGAATACGTTTTCTAGTATATTAATATGTGTGATTTTTGCATTATTCTTGCATGCTTCGAGAGAACATGCCTACCACGCTGCATTTTTTTTTAAATGTTTGCACAAGACTACGCCCTTCAACAATTCTGACAGTATTAAGTGTTTACCTAACAGGTCTGACAGTCTTAAATGTTTATTGTACACATGCGTTGCAATACAGTTTTGTTCCATTTTTTTGATGTTGTTGCTTGCAGTGAAAATGTACTGAATTGTTCTCCACCGACATCACTGGTTCAGTGGTTGATGCTTCTTCGCTGGTTCGTTCCATGATTCTTGTTCTTGTTTGATTCAACTTTGCAAAGCTGAGGTCCTGCAGTTGCAATTGGACCTCTGTGGTTGGTTGTTGGTTTGTTTCTCTTCAACTTTGCAAGCTATTGGATCTGTTGTTGCGGTTTGCAACGTTTGGGGCTGAGATTTTGTCATCCCCCGTTGACGAGTAAGTTTCCGTCCCATCGTTTCATCGCTATTTATCAATGGTGGGAGTCCCTGCCTCAAAATTCTATTGCAGACCATCTTTCTTTGTGCTTTTACTTTTTGTTGTTGGAAACCATGCGTCTTCATATGCCGACTGCCACATTTATAGCTATTTCGAAAATTGCAATGCAGAGGGGTTTTCGAAAACTAGTTCAGAGCTATCAGAAGAGGGAACCATTCGTCGGGGTGTAGACACAGGGAATGCTTTTATTCTGTGGATCGTCCAGCTATTGCCTTTGTCCCGTGATTTCTATTTTGCAGACCTTTTTCTAGCTCTGAGAAGCTTGTAGGATGCATGCCATGAATAGGTTGAAATCAATTTTTCTACTCAGTAAATTTATGGTGTTATTTATTTGCGTTATTTCTTCTGTTTGATTCACTTTCCAGTGTGGGTTTGTTTTCTTGTCATTTGCTATGGGGACTAGGGGGGATTGAAGTTGACAAGAAGAAGGTTGAAAGATACATACGGGGATTGTTCCGCGCTTGTGGTTTTCCTGTTTTACTTTTTTTTTTTCCTCGTTTTATTCTTTTTTTCCTCTTTTCTTTGTTTTCATGCAAACTGAAAGTATCTAGGAAACAACTTCAAAATCACAGTTCAAAAGATGAAAGAAGTAATAGATGTTGAGTTGTATGAAATAGATGCACACTCCATTATACATGACAACATTGACGAGGTGTTGCATAATAATGGCCTTTTTAGATTGGATGCATTCTCGTATATTGTAGGGGATTGCCTTTTCGATGCATTTCAGGTTCTGTTGCATTTCCGTTATTCCTAGACCCACATGCGCAATACACTGATAGATTATTTCTTAGGTTGTTTAAAAAATGGCGACGCTGAGGCATTGGAGTCGTATGAATACGAACTGGACTCTGATTTTCTTCGGCAGTTGCATGGAATACATGACGTCGCTACGTATTTTTCAAAGATGCGGTTGTTTGCATCTCCAATTCCGCCTTCACATGAGAGGGAACTTTGGGGAGATACATTTTGTATACAGTGGGTCTAACTGGCTCAATATATCAATTGGAATATGGTAATTGACAAGAAAAACAAGATATCTACTATTCAACAAAACTGCATCTAACAATCCATATTGCATTTTGTTCCATGATGCCAATGCTGTCAATGGTCATTATGAGCCACTATTGTACAGAAATTTGTCCATATGCAATTTTGAAGGATCTCATATTTACTTGTCCCTCATTTGCAAAGACCTTGAATTGCAGTGGAAACAGATTATATATCACATAGACTGCCATGGTTTACAGCTAGCAACAACTGTTATGTCTAGCTGTGGAGATACTCTGTTCAATGCAATTTGTTGTTTGGTAGTAGCGGAGTTCGATGTGCAGTTGCTGTGGCTTTACACTGTGCTGTCCTTTTGCAATGCAATTATAGGCGGCAACCAACAGGGTTTTAGCTGCTTGCATCAACAACTTTCGCAATATCTCCTAGAAAATATGCCGACGATTGGAAGTTGGCAAGAATACCTTGTAAACATGGCGCCGCCATATGAAAAAAGAAAATGTGGAGGGTTGAAGATTCCATTTGCAATGGCTGTCTATCATATTCAGAGTAAATATCCAACTCTGTTCGGACTTCCCAGATGGCACTGTCCATTCCTAGTCTATTGATTCAAATTACGATCGAACAATTAACATCCTCTCATTGAAAACATATACAACACATATCCATTATCAACCTTTTCTTGGACATATCAATGGTTCAGGGTTCAATGTCCATGCCACCCAAACTGCATCGAATCTGCATACGCGTGGCATGCTTTTTAGTGAGAATGAAACTCATCCTGATTGTGATATGGCCATACAGGGCTTAAACAAAAAAACCATGCATGAAATTCATCCCAGTTGTGATGAGGCCATACAGGGATTAAACAAAAAATGTAGACTAAGTTATCACAACTTGAAAAAAGTTATGTGTGAAATTCGTCCCAGTTGTGATGAGGCCATACAAGCCTTAAATAAAAAATGTAGATTAAGTTATCACAACCTGAATGAGAGTGAAATTCATCCCAGTTTCCATTAGGTCATCCTGCCCTTGGACAAGAAACATAGAGTAAGTTATCACAACTTGAAAAAGGTTATGCACGAGAGAAAAAAACACATTACTACGCTTCCTTTTAGAGAGAAACTTAGATATCACAATCTAAAGAAATTTGTTCATGCACAACATAACATAGATAGGTACGGTCGCATATCCCACAATGGTCTTGCAACTGTCACATTTCGTGGGCTAGAAGCAATACCATGCAGTGCTACCAATGAAAACCAACAAACACTTTCTACCCATACTTCCCTGCGAAAGAAAGATGTGAGTCAGACCTACATGAAACAAATTAAAGACACTTCTTCCATTGCATGTGCAATTTGTGAACAATTGAATTTCGCAAAAAACAGTAGGTATTTCACGCTTGATTTGGAAGCAGAATACCTCCAGTTGACAACGCACGATAAAACATTTTCCAGTGGCAAAATTTGTCTTCCATGCAAACGGTCGCTTAAAAATGGAAATCTGCCACAATTTGCAACCCTGATAAAATAAGATGTAATACACCACTACCAGATGTAAGTGCACTTACGAAACTTGAAGAGAGACTTATGTCTTTGCGAATTGCATTTGCACAAATCAGGCCTTGGGGCTATAAACGACCTCAGATGGGCTTAACATGATCAATTATTAATGTGTCTGTTCAACTAGATGTTGTGCAAAAATCCTTGCCACAATTCATTAGCGATACAATGACAATTGTTGTGGCTCTGAAAAGACGCTTGCGATACAAAAATGCGTATCAAGCAGGAAAAGTGCATTTGCATGCTGTTATGAAAGCATTAAAGGAATTATGTTCCAGGGCCCTGTACAAAGCATAAAACATTTGTATAAATGAGAACTGGAACAATGTTCTTGGAGAAGAGGATGCCAACTCTGCAGAGACTCTGGAAAATGCTAGTGAATTTGATACAAGTGATGAATCGGAGAATGAAACACATGCTGAGACATTGGTGCATGGATTCACTAATTCACAGTGCATTTGTCACTTGCAAAACAAGATTGTCGAAATTGCACCTTCCGAGGAGCAACGTCAACTTGGAATATTCAAGGACAAATTCGTTGAGGAAATGAACTTCCCAACAATATTCTATGGAGATCCATGTGTGACTGACATTACAAAACGATTCAGTTATCATAAAATAGTTCGATGGGAGCTGCTACATTCAAGCGGTGACTTATCCTTTCACATAACAAATTTGTTTTTCAAAACAATGTGCATAATAATAGAGCAAGTTCTCTCATGCATGTGGGTCCAAATAAGAAAAGGCCAGTTACAAGGAAGAAAGTTGTTGTCCAAGGATGTCAAATACAAAGTAAACCTAGAAAAAATTCTGAAATCTGATATTGGATACATAGATTTCAAAAACATTCGCACCTCTCCTAACTATTTGCAACAAAACAAGAAAACTATTTTTGCAATGATCCGACAATTGGGCCCGCCAACATTTTTCATCACATTTACAAGTGCAAAGCATTGCTGGGATCCATTTGTGGCTTCCGTATCTGACCTGCATAGGAACAGGAAACATAAAAAACAAACTGATACACTAGAAAATAATGACATTGACTACCTCATAAGAAAAGACCCAGTGACATGTACTCACTATTATAGACATATAATAAATGCTTTGAGACAATTGATATGCCATGATGAAACGTTCTTTGGAAAAATATCGGACTACTTTTTTGTGACTGAATTCCAGAATAGGGGAAATGAACATGACCATGCACTGTTGTGGATAGAGCATGCACCAGTCTATGGAGCTGACAACAATTCACATATCAAACAATTTGTGGACAAATACATAACATGCAACATAGATCATTTGGATCCAAAACTTGCCAAATTTCATAGACATTACCATACAAGAAGTTGTAGAAAATGAAAAAACTCGCATTGTAGATACAACTTTCTCGTGCCGCCAATGAGAGCTACAAGATTCATAGAGCCACTTAGTTTAGAGGACAATCTTGTTGTTGAGAAATCTAAATCCTTGTTCGCATTTCTAGAACAAGGAGAGTTTGACGAGCTGATGAACTTTGATGACTTCTTGA
This sequence comes from Picea mariana, assembly GCA_032191745.1. Classification (NCBI taxonomy): domain Eukaryota; kingdom Viridiplantae; phylum Streptophyta; class Pinopsida; order Pinales; family Pinaceae; genus Picea; species Picea mariana. The sequence continues at coordinate 8,052 of JASDQU010274207.1, forward strand.
TAGAGCTAAATTTATCAGAAGATGAGTACATCCAAGCCATACAATGTATGTTTAAACAACCAACAATTTTCCTTAAACGAAAACATTCCCATATTTGGAACAACAGTTTCTCTAAGGACATGCCAGTTATGTGGAAAGAAAATACAGATGCGCAATACGTGCTCAATGCATATGCTGCAACATCGTACTGCACCTCGTATATGATAAAGGTTGACAAATCTATGACAAGTGCATTCAGAAGAATACACAAAGAACATGCAAGAAGTCATATTGATGCCATACAAATGATACACACACTTGGCAATACATTGCTTAATCTTCAACAAATGTCTGTTCAACAAGCAGTTCACATTGCACTTTCCCTGCCCCTCACTTGTAGTTCAAGAAAATGTGTCTTCATAAACACATCTCCACTTGAGAAACACACATTTGTGCTTAAACCACCAGTTTTGCTAGAACAAGAGCCTGACAATTCAAAAGACGTGCTATGTCGCTCTATTGTTGATTATTACCTCCAGCGTCCATCTCCTATTAGCCATATCTGCTTAGCAGAATTCGTATCGCATTACAAAAAAAATGGTGCACCCATATCAAAAAGAAAAAAACCCTCTGTGATACGATTTGTCAAATACAGTAAACATTATGACTATGATAACTATTGTAGAGAAAAACTGCTGCTATACGTTTCGTTCGATGAAAACGAAGAGACATTAAAACATAACTTCTCTACATGGTAGGATGTGTATGTTGCCTCTAAGACTATAGTGCACATCAATGAAGCTAGATTTACATACAATGTTAATCCAACATGGGATGATCTAGAAATTGTAGTTAATAAGCAATTAAACCCTGACAATCTTGATGATACATTCACAAACTGAAAAACAACCATAAATCCTTGCGAGTCCTATGACTTACAAGCGGATTTTCCTCGTCCTCGAGCAGGTGGAAGTAAAAAACATATCAATATTGGTTTTCAAGTCACAAAACATCCTTTCCTAATTGAAAATAATGAATACCACAAAATAGGACGTCTGTTGAATCGAGAACATCAAACAATTCTAAAGGACATTGCGCTTAAAAAATGCTTGAACATGGACACTCCTGTGCACCTCTTCCTTACAGGCGGAGCAGGAACATGCAAGACATTCAAAGCGAAAGAGCTGTTCCAAATGCTTATACGAATCTATGATTCAAACAATTCCTCTGATCCTATGAAACCAAAAGGCCTAATAGTTGCATACACAAGAAAAGGTGCATATAATGCAGGTGGAATAACAGTCCACTTTGCATTTTTTAATGCCTTTTAACAAATCACAGTTTCTTCCAATTAGCAAAGAAATGTTGGATACATTTTCCAAGCATTATGACAAACTCCAAATTGTCTTTATAGATAAAGCATCTTTGATTAGAAGTTGGTTCTTGTATTTCATTGACAACCGACTAAGAAGCATAAAACATGTGTACACGAAATACTTTGGAAACATTAACATGATATTCTGTGGGGATATTTACCAGGCACAACCCATCCAAGATTCTTTGATATTTGAACAACCTACCGTTAACATGAAAACAATGACACATGACTTCTAGAGATATAATATTAAATGCTTTGAATTACATACTACGTGCGCCAGACAAATGAAACATTCATTGCAATTATGAATAGAATGCGGACAAACAACCAAACATATGATCACTTCACATATATCAATTCGAGGTGCTTGCGACCTACAACAACAAACCCAACGTTCCCTTACCTGTTCTACACAAATAAGGATGTTGCAATGCATAACAGACACATGCTCTCTCTCATGCCTAGCGATGATATCATCATCAATTCAATTGACCTGGAAGAAGACAACCATGGAAATGTGCCACGTCATGAACATACAACCACTTTACCTTTGCAGCTTGTCCTGAAATTAGAAATGCTGGTTGAAATATATGACTGTAACTATGATTCACAGGATGGCTTGGTCAATGGTGTAGATGGAATACTCAAAGGCTATACAAAAACCAAAAAACTTGATGTCCTTTGGATTAAGTTCCATGAACCGCATATAGGCAAGCGACAAGCAAACAAGTTGGCTTATCTATATAATTCAAACACTGCAAGCGATTGGACACCTATTTTTCCAATATCAAAGCCAGTATCGACATCAAAAAGATAGGTCGACTGAAGATTCGAAAAAAAATTCCTATTAAACTTGCATGTGCACGTACGGTCCAGAGATCACAAGGACTAACACTTGATAGTGTTTCATTTCAGCCTGCTAGAATTCAGATACATGGACTTGTATACACTACACTGTCTCGTGTTAGAAGCATAGACTCCTTGTATTTACTAAGTCCTCTTACAAAAGATAATTTCAAAGTGAAACAAAAAGTTGATATTGAAATGGAATGACTCAAGACCACCGCAAAATGACAACTGCAATATGATTACCAACTCATACAAACAAAGTCATCTGTATCAATTCTCTCGCTTAACACACATAGCTTAAATGCACACATGGATGATATACTCAATGACTATGATGCAATGCAATCCGATATTCTATGCTTGCAGGAAACATACATGGCATTATGCATGCAGAACAAACAATTCCCAAATCACAATTGCATATCAAGTTACATTACACATGGGGTGATGATATTGGTAAAAAAACATGTACCAATTTTGGACCATATACATATCGAATAAAAGAATGTTGAGGTTGTGCTTGCAATTTTTTTTTCCATGAAACAAAAGTTGCAATACTAAATTTGTATGTTGCTCCCCATGCAACATTCTCCAACATAGTAGATGTTATTTCCAATGCATTGGGCCATTTCCATCTGAACAGATCCATTGTGCTTGTAGGAGACTTCAATATTGACATGTTACAAAATAATGCCAGAACAAAAGAATTTGAAAACTACATGTGCAAATACAGTCTTCGTTTTCTTTTGAACAACACAAGCCATCTGCAAAACACACTTATTGACCATGTGTGGTCGAATGTACCCATTCCTCAATACAAAATGTTCATCTTAGACACATATTGGTCTGATCATGATACAATTGGAATTGCACTTGAATTATGAGATATACATCAAACATATTGCAAAGTCATATTTCTATGTTTCAAAGCATATTTGTATAGCTTGTTGCTATACAATACATTGCTACAAAGTCCGCTTGTCAATTTGTATATTGCGCAACTCTGGGTGCTATTTGTAGGACACAAAACATTAGAGGCCCAATTTAGAGCCCACTAGCCTGCAAGTTCGCGATCCAAAAAAAGTGGCTAAGTATGGAATAAGGGATATGTACATGCTCTATAAAATGTCATGTCCATACTTTATAAAAGTACATATTTAGTATGTATTTCTCTTTTCTTGGAGCCCGCCAGCCCTGGAGTTCGTCTGTCAATTTGTATATCATAGAACTCAATAGAAGTACAATGTTGAGTCAGCCAACCTGCAAGTCCGCTTGTCAATTTGTATGTCGCGCAACTCTGGGTGATATTTCTAGGATACTGAATAATAGAGGCCCATTTTAGAGCCCAACAACCTATAAGTCCACGATCCAATAGAAGTGCAATGTTGAGCCAGGCAGCCTGCAAGTCCTCTTGTCAATTTGTATATCGCACAACTCTAGGTGTTATTTGCAGGACACAAAACATTAGAGACCCAATTTAGAGCCCCCCAACCCGCAAGTCCGTGATCCAAAAGAAGTGACTAAGTGTGGAATAAGGGATATGTACATTCTCTATAAAATGTCATGTACATACTTTATAAAAGTACATAATTAGTATGTATTGTTCATTTCTCGGAGCCCGCCAGCCCTGGAGTCCGTCTGTCAATTTCTATATCGTGGAACTCAATATAAGTACAATTTTGAGCCATCCAGCCCGCAAGTACGCTTGACAATTTGTATATCACAGAATTCTGGGTGCTATTTGTCACACAGAACAATAGAGGCCCATTTTTTAGCCCGCCAGCCCGAGAACCCGCAATCCAAAAAGTGTACATGCTCTAAAATCTCAGGTAGCTCGCAAGTCTGCTTGTCAATTTGTATATCGCAGAACTCTGGATGTTGTTTATAGGACATGAAACAATAGAGGCCTATTTTTTGAGCCCGAGAACCCGCGATCCACAAAGTGGCCAAGTATGGAATGCGATATCCGTACATGCTCTATAAAATCTCATGTCCATACTTTATAAAGGTACAAATTTAGTTTTCCCTGGTTTGTACACATACTGGTCTGGTTTTCATAGTTTGCGAATTTTATGGCCGCGAGTTCCTTTGTGGGCGCCATCCAACTCTCATGCCCCGTGTGCATGGTATACATCTTGCGTCAGAAACTTCGGTGATCTACAATTGGACCCGGACTCAAAGCTTACGACTCATTTGATAATTTTCTTTACTTAAATTGTACAATATCAATATTTAATATTAATAATTTAGTACTTGAGAATAATGTTTTTAGATAATGTTAGATATATAACATATATGTTATATGTTAGACATGTAGACAATCACAATCTTGAGTTCACCAATCCTAGAGTCTGTTTGTCAATTTGTATATTGTAGAACTCCTAGTGCTGCTTGGAGGACATAGAACAATAGAAGTGCAATGTTGAGCGAGCCAACCCGAAGTCCACCTATCAATTTGTATATTGCGGAACTGTGGCTGCTATTTGTAGGACACAAAACAATAGAGGCCCAATTTTCAGCCCACCAGCCCAAGAACCCGTGATCCAAAAAGTGGCTAAGTATGGAATGAGGGATCCGTACATGCTCTATAAAATCTCATATCCATACTTTGTAAAAGTACATATTTAGTATGTATTACTCATTTCTCGAAAAATTTCTAGGTCCGAAAGTGGTGGATACACGTGTTCATATTTCCACTTACTTTTATATCGCCAGCCTGACCATCCGCTTGCCCGTCTCATATTGTACATATTACATGTAATATGTATTACGTATTACATGTAATGTGTAATACATATTCAATATTGAGCCTGCCAGTTGTGGAGTCCATCTGTCAATTTGTATATCACGGAACTCCGAGTGCTCTTTGGAGGACACAAACCAATAAAAGTGCAATGTTGAGCCAGCCAGCTCGCAAGTCCGCAATCCAAAAAAGTGGCTAAGCATGGAATAAGGGATCTGTACATGCTCTATAAAATGTCATGTCCATACTTTATAAAACTACAAATTTACTATGTATTGCTCGTTTCTAGGAGCCTGCCAGCGCCGGAGTCTGTTTGTCAATTTCTATATTGCGAAACTCAATAGAAGTACAATGTTGAGCCAACCAGCCCACAAGTCCGCTTGAAAATTTGTATATCACGGAATTCTAGGTGCTATTTGTAAGACACATAACCATAGAAGCCTGTTTTTGAGCCCGCCAACCCGAGAACCCGCGATCCAAAAAGTGTACATGCTCTATAAAATCTTAGCTAGCCCGCAAGTCTGCTTGTCAATTTGTATATCGTGAAACTCTAGGTGCTATTTGTAGGGCACAGAACAATAGAGGCCTCTTTTTTGAGCCTACCATCCCGAGAACCCGCGATCCACAAAGTGGCCAAGTATGGAATGCGATATCCGTAAATGCTCTATAAAATCTCATGTCCATACTTTATAAAGGTACATATTTAGTTTTCCCTACTTTGTACACATACTAGTCTACTCACCACACAGTTGGTGTTGCACATGAATTATGAAATATACAGCAGGAGTTCGACCAAGCACTTTCATTTCCTTAGCCAATTTTATGCCCATGGGTTTCCTGCTACGCGTTATCGAACTCTCATTCCCCATGTTCCGAATGTACATCTTGCATCCAAAACTTGGGTAATCCATGTTTATGCTCATGGGTTCCCAGACGATGGAGTGTCAGATTTGATGTCCATCTATATCTCTACATCACGAGTCCAACCAACTGCCATTCATTTTCATAGTTCACAACTTTTATGGCCACGGGTTCCTTTGTGGGTGCCATCCAACTCTGATGCCCTGTGTGTGTGGTATACATCTTGTGTCCGAAGATTCAGTGATCTACAATTGGACCCGGACCCAGACGTTAATTAAACTGTACAATATCAATATTTAATATTAATAGTTTAGTACTTGAAAATAATGTTTTTAGATAATGTTAGATATATAACATATATGTTATATGTTATACAGGTAGACAATCGCAATCTTGAGCCCGCCAGTCCTGGAGTCCGTCTGTCAATTTGTATATCGCGGAACTATGGGTGCTATTTGTAGGACACAGAACAATAGAGGTCCAATTTTGAGCCCACCAGCCCGAGAACCCGTGATAAAAAAAGTGGCTAAGTATGGAATGAGGAATCCGTACATACTTTATAAAAGGTACATATTTAGTTTTCCCTGCTTTGTACACATACTGGTTTGGTCACCACACAGTTGGTGTTGCACATGAATTATGAAATATACACCATGAGTCTGACCCAATGCTTTTGTTTCCGATCTGTCCATACTTTATAAAGGTGCATATTTAGTTTCCCTGGTTTGTACACATACTGCTCTGGTCACCACACAATTGGTGTTGCACATGACTTATGAAATATACACCATGAGTCCAAGCGAGCGCTTTTGTTTCCTTAGCCAATTTTATGGCCACGGGTTCCCGGGTCCATGTTATCAAACTCCCATTCCCCGTGTTTTGACTGTACATATTTCATCCAAAACTTGGGTAATCCATGTCTATGCTCGGGGGTTCCTAGACGACGAAGTGGCAGATTTCATGTCCATCTATATTTCTACATCACGAGTCCAACCGACAGCCATTCGTTTTCATAGCTCGTGAATTTTATGGCTGCGGGTTCCTTTGTGAGCGCCATCCAACTCTCATGCCCTGTGTGCGCAGTATACATCTTGTGCCCGAAACTTCGGTGATCTACAATTGGACTCGGACTCAAAGCTTGCGATTCATTTCATAATTTTGTTTAATTAAATTGTACAATATCAATATTTAATAATCATAATTTACTACTTGAAAATAATGTTTTTAGATAATGTTATATATATAACATATATGTT
>JASDQU010274208.1:0-15117 GCA_032191745.1 Picea mariana
ATTTATATTTTATTAATTGACCTGCATACATACAAGTATATCACAGGCTCCTGGCCTTCAACACTTAGGCTCCCTGGCCTAACAAAACTCATAAGCCTACAGCTTATACAAAACTTGGCTCACCAGCCTATAAAACATATTTACAATCTCTTTCAGAGCATGGTTTACATCGGGGCTCGGCCTTGGGGACACTACACTCGGATCGATGGCTCTACCCCTCCTAAGCTTTATACCTCCAAAGAAAATGATACCGTATCTCCCTTGCACCTTCGTGAGATCTGACGGCTCACGGGATGTCGCGAATTCTCCTCGAAGAATATTGACCGTTCGTTCCTCCTTGATGATTCTGTGAAATGACTGTGTTCCTTTTGTGGAACTTGTTCCCCCTGCGTGCAAACCTATGACGCTTCTGCTAACCTTCAAGTCTCAGCTTCCCTGTGCTATCCTTCAATGAAATTGAAGGCCTATCCTTCCTGAGCTTTTCCCACGACCTTCAGGTCCTTCGGAAACCTCTTGCACGCACTCCTTGCGGCAAACCTTCAACCACATCTTAAGTGTTGAAGTCTCTTTCGACTCTGTGCACACCTGCAGCAGCAGTCCTTCAATACTTCACTCAGGTTCGCAATCCTAAGACTTTTACCTGGCCTGCGCACTCCTTGCATGGCTCTTGTGCCCAACTGCACCCTTGGGATGAATGAGAACAAAATCTATCTCTATCTGAACCTTCTGTCAATGCACTCCTTGTGGACACTTCGACTGCACTCCTTGCAGGAATTCTCTGGCTCAAATAGAGAACCAATTGAAACTCATTCCTTCTTCCCTTCAGACTTCAATTCAACCATGAAATCATATACATAGCATATAAAGTAAATGCATAACAGGAAATAAACATTCATGAGCATAACATCAATACACAAAGAATCAGACACAAAACCATGAATTTGAACCAATCTTCTTCTATTAATTCAAATATTAGTACATGGGTGTTCTCTACACAGCTCTCTACTTGCTCTTCTTCCTGAATGCTCCATCTAATGATACAATGCACAATGAGGGTGTATATATCTCGTTTCCCTCTTGCACTCTCTAACTGTCTAATCTGGAATTAAAATTCTACCTACTTGCATTAACTAATTTAAATGCCTCCTATCTACTAAGGACGAGAGCTAAAGGCTCAAGGTCCGATTACAATGTACAAGTGCGCTTCATCTTAAATGACTTATTTAAGATCGCGCAACAACTTCCAAGGTGAAATTCAAAAAGAATTTGTGTTGGCTTGTCCAGCTGTCATCGGCTTCCATGCTGGCTCGCTTGACGTGGGAGATGTTCCTGCATCATACTCCCTCGCTTGAAATTTTTCATGGGCTCCTGTCCATGAGCTTCTGCACAGTCTGTCCATGCTTATGTATCTCTGCTTCAACCTCCCAGCTGGCATCTTCAACTGAATGGTTCTTTCACTTGACCAGATACTCAAAGTATTCTTTCCTCCTGGTCTTCTTGCCAATTCTTTTGTCTAGTATGTACTCCATCTGCGGCTTCTCAGCAACTGGCATCTGTTTTTTCCATTGGACCACTGGTTTCTTAGTTCCGGTCCTTGTTTCCTTAGCTCTGTATGGGTACAAATCTGAGATATTGAATATCAGAGAAATTCTGATCCCATCGGGTAATTCAATCTCATAAGAATTGTCCCCAAATCTCCTCAAGACCTTGCATGGCCTGATTTTCTTCATTTTCAACTTAGTATATGTTCCCCTCGGGAACCTTTCTTTCCTCAAATGTGCTAGAACCAGATCACCAACCTCAAATTGAAGTTGTCTTCTATGTTGGTCTGCTCTGCGCTTATATTTTTTACTTGAATTCAGCAACCACTCCTTCACCTGGCTGTGAAGTTCTTTCATCGCCTCAGCAAATTATTCTGCACTAGCGCTGCTAGTAGCAGTTTGTTCTGAATCCCTCAATACAGAAACTCCCCTCGGCTGTGTGCCATATACAATCTGAAATGGACTTTTCCCTGTGCTCCTGTTAACAGAGTCATTGTATGCAAACTCTGCCTGTGGCAATATGTGGTCCCACTAGGTATGGTGTTTTGTCACCAAGCTTCTCAGCAAGTCTCCCAGACTTCTGTTGACCACTTATGTCTATCCATCCGTCTGAGGATGATAAGCTGAACTAAATGCCAAGTTAGTTCCCAGCTTCTTCCATAAGGTCCTCCAAAAATTCCCTATGAATTTTGTATCTCGATCCGAAACAATGCTCTTCGGCAACCCATGAAGTCGAATGACCTCTTTGAAGAACAGGTTGGCAATGTGAGTTGCATCACTCGTCTTTTGACATGGAATGAAGTGTGCCATTTTGGAAAATCTATCCACTACCACAAAGATTGAATCAACACCTCTTTGTGTCCTTGGAAACCCCAATACAAAATCCATGCTAATCGCATCCCATGGCCTCTCTGGTATGGGAAATGGTTGATAAAACCCTGCATTATGCTTCCTTCCCTTTGAATGCTGGAAAATTCTGCATCTGTCAATGAATCTCTTGACGTCTGCTCGCATTCCTGGCCAAAAATATGATTCATTCAACTTAGCGAATGTTTTGTCATGGCCAAAGTGTCCTGCCAATCCTCCACTGTGTTTCTCCTTCAACAAGTTCTCCCTCATGGAGAATTTCGGAATACACAGTTGATTGCCTCTGAACAGCAATCCTTCATGGATCATATATTCCATCCATTGGCTCCTATCTCTGATAACTGGATTCTCAGCCACTTCATACGCTTCCTTGAAATCCTGATCATCAACGTACATGTTCCTGAGATCATCAAAACCCAATGTTTTGACTTTGAACTCCTGCAACAGCAAACACTTCCTGCTCAAAGCATTAGCAACTTTGTTAGTAGTACCAGAAATATGCTTAATCACAAATGTAAAATTCTGCATATACTCAACCCATTTGACATGTTTCTGATTCAACTTCTCCTGTTGAGTCACAAATTGCAGTGCATGATTGTCACTGTACAAAACAAATTCTTTGGGTATCAAGTAATGCCTCCACTTTTTCAATGCCTGTATGATGGCATAAAATTCCTTATCATATGTGGAATATTTCAATTTTGCTTCATTCAGCTTCTCACTAAAGTATGCTATCGGCCTGTCTTCTTGACTCAAGACTGCTCTGATTGCAAATCCGCTTGCATCACATTTCATCTGAAATGTCTTCTGGAAATCTGGCAACACCAAAACTGGTTGTTCTGTGATCTTCCACTTCAACAGATTGAAGCTCTTCTCAGCCTATGTTGTCCAGTGAAAATACTTGTGTCTTTTCTTCACTGTATCCATCATTGCTGCACTAATTCCACTGAAATTCCTGATGAATTTTTGGTAGAAACTAGCCAATCCATGAAAACTTCTTACCTTGAATACATTCTTTGGTGATGGCCAATTCTTGATCACTTCCACCTTATCTGGATCCATCCTCAACTCATTTGCTGAAATAACAAACCCCAAGTAAACGAGTTATGTCTTCATGAATGAGGACTTCTTTATGTTAATCAATAGCTTCTCCTACCGCAATTTCTGCATCACTGTAGCCAAATGCTTCAAGTGTTTTGTCACTGATTTACTATAAATCAATATGTCATCCAAATACATAATGACAAATTTTCTAATGAAATCCCTCAAGACTTCGTTCATCAACCTCATAAAGGTACTTGGTGCATTTGTTAAGCCAAACGGCATAACAAGCCATTCATACAACCCTTCATTGGTTTTGAATGTTTTCTTCCACTCATCGCCTTCTCTCATGCGAATCTGGTGATATCCGCTTTTCAAATCAATCTTTGAAAAGAATTTTTCTCCACTCAAGCAATCCATCAAGTCATCCATCCTTGGCAATGGAAATCTGTACCTGATGGTTATTTTGTTGATCGCCCTTGAGTCAGTGCACATCCTCCAGCCTTCGTCTTTCTTCAGACTAAGTACTGTTGGAACAGCACATGGACTCAAGCTTTCTCTGACCAACCCTTTGTCCAACAAATCCTGGACTTGTCTTTTGACCTCTTCATTCTCCTGCGGCATCAGTCTATACACAGCTTTTTTCGGCAAACTAGCTTCTGGTATGAGGTCAATGTGATGACTCACACTCCTGATCGGTGGCAACGAACGAGGTAGTTCGTCCACTATAATGTCAGTGAACTCTTCCAGCAGTTCCTGAACTTCTTCTAGCAAATCATCCACTCTTGTGCTAGTCAGAACAATTCTCGGCTTCCTAACCACAAAGAATTGTGGATCTTCCTTCGTCTTAACCTCTGTAATAAGTTCCTTCCCACTCATGAGAAGTATTGTGTTGCTTACCTCCGGCTTCACCTCCTTATCTTTTATCGGAAGCAACATGTGTGTCCTCCCATTCTTTTCTAGGGTGTATGTGTTCATTCTCCCATCATGAATCATATTTCTGTCATATTTCCATGGTCTACCCAGCAATAGATGACAAACATCCATAGGAATGACATCACACAGAATCTTATCATTATATCCACCTATCTTGAATTCGACCAAGCATTGTTTAGTGACAGTTACCTAGTGTCCTTTCTGTAGCCACGAAAATCTGTATGGGCTTGGATGATCAGTTGTCTCCAACTCCAGATTCTCTACCATCTCTGTAGATACAAGATTATAGATACAAGATTATCCATGCTACCACTGTCTATGATGACCTTGCATACCCTGTCCTTGGTTTTGTAAGCTGTCCTGAAAAAGTCTGGTCCTTTGGACTGAACTTTCCATCTCTTTCTCAGGTGTCAAAAGGACTTTTTGCATCATGAGCGATCTTCCGCCTTCAGCGTCTTCTGCCTCAACATCTCGCCTCTGCACTTCAGTGATGTGAGCTTCTCCAATATCTTTCTTCTTCTCTGGACACTCGAATGACTTGTGCCCATTCTTTCCACATGTGAAGCATGTGATTACTCCACCTCTTCCTCTTCCTCTACCTTTAGTATGAGGAAAAGTGTTTGCGTCAGCATAATCTCCCCTCTGCTCATTATGCTGCCCTCTCTATTCAACATATGGCCCTCTTTGTGAGGTTCCACCTCTTTCAACTTTACCCTGAGGTTTCTTCCAGTCCTCCTTGGGCTTCTAGGTTCTTTACAGGGCAACTGACTTGCCTCTGGGCTGACTTCTGCCTCTGCCCCTTTGATTCTTCTTTCGGCTCAGCTTCTCCTCAGCCTTCAAATCCATCTGATAAGAATCTTCCACCGTTCAGATGGTAACCATGCTCATCTCATCCTGGATATCATATCTCAGGACATTCATGTACCTGGCAAATTTTTCATCATCGCTCTTCCGATGACCTGCCCTAATGTTCAGTTTGTAGAATTCCTCAGTATATTCTTTCACTGTCATCAGTTTCTGTCTCAAGTTCTGCATTCTTCTGAATAGAGAAATTTGATAGTCTTTGGGGATGAATTTCGCCTTCAGCTTTGCGATCATCCGATCCCAACTTTTGATCTTCTACTTTCCCTTGCAGCGTCTGTCAGCTTGTAGTTCATCCCACCATAATGTTGCATGTCCTTTCAAGCGTGTGACAGCATGCTTGACTTTCTTGTCCTCTTCAACATCTTTGTAGTCGAAGTATATGTCAAGAGCTCTAATCTAGTCTAGAAGCTCTTCTGCATCCAAGTTTCCCTCGTAAAATGGAATGTCCATTTTTGCCTTCGCACCCATTCTGGCGATAGCTCTGATCAAACACTCGTTTGATGCATCTTCAGTTGCGACTTCTTCTTCACGTTCAACCTCAACTTTTCTTTCGGAATCACTGAGATCCCCTGCACTGGCTATGCATCTTTGCGCTGTCTCCATATCTTTGAGTCTTGCTCAGAGATCATGCATTTGTCTCTCTATGGTTGGAACTGCCATCTGCCTGCCTCTTCGTCGCGGCATTTCCTTATCCTCTGGTGGATCGGGTGTCTGCACGTCCCTTCTCCTAGGCGGCATGGTGAATTTTCTTCTCTGCTATAGAAAGCAAAGAGTCTTTCTGTGCTCTGATACCAAACTGACGTCGACGCCCTTCCTACACAACTTGCAAGTCGAAAGGTCCATGTCAACCCTAGGGATCTTCTCTTTCCTCGACCCGAAGAACGCTAACCGGTCCTTCTATTTCCCTATCGGGAAATCTACACCCACAAAATCCTTCGTGCGATCCCCCTTGTTCTTATCGAGAAATTGGAATTCACGACTTCACGAGGTCAATGGTTGAGTATTTGATTCTCAAACCCCCGAACTCCAACAATAGTCAATGCTGACCTTCTTCTCTCTCTCTCTCGTAACTTTCCCTGTCACGATTTCGCAACTCGTGATATCAAACTACTTGTATCCCCGACTTTCGATACCCGATACACTGAAACCCTGATGGGTACATGGGTTGACTATTCAATGGTCCTATCACTTCATCGGGATATCGGACTTCGCTAAATCGTGAATCCTGATGTCAAATATTTCAGGACTTTACTTTCCCCGAACGCCGATACGGTGTGCCACCTGTCCTCCACTAATCCTTTTGTGGCCCCACACTATCCTTTTACCGTTGGTACATCGCGTTTCGTGATTCCAAACTATCTGAGTATCCTGTCCTCAAGACCTCTGATATGACAAACTCGGACTTCGTCAGACTTTCTGACACGCGTCCCCACTGATGGACAGTTCTGATCTGTCGGGATATCATGCTTCGCGATTTCGCAATTCTCGTTGCAATGTTTTGGAGTTTCAATCTACGAAACCCTGATGCACGATACTACATGTAGATCTGACGATCCTTGTGGCTCAAATCGACGGCTCTACCCCTCTTGATATTTATACCTCCAGAGAAAACGATACCGTATCTCCCTTGCACCTCCATGAGATCTGATGGCTCACGGGATGTCCCGAATTCTCCTCGGAGAATACCGACCATCCGCTCCTCCTTGATGATTCTGTGAAATGACTGTGTTCCTTTTGTGGAACCTGTTCCCCCTACGTGCAAACCTGCGACACTTCTGCTAACCTTCAAGTCTCAGCTTCCCTACACTATCCTTCAATGAAATTGAAGGCCTATCCTTCCTGAGCTTTTCCCACGACCTTCAGGTCCTTCGAAAACCTCTTGCACGCACTCCTTGCGGCAAACCTTCAACCATGTCTTAAGTGTTGAAGTCTCTTTATTCTCTGCACACACCTGCAGCAGCAGTCCTTCAATACTTCACTCAGTTTCGCAACCCTGAGACTTTTACCTGGGCTGCACACTCCTTGCACAGCTCCTGTGCCCAACTGCACCCTTGGGATGAATGAGAATAAAAGCTATCTCTATCTGAACCTTCTGTAATGCACTCCTTGCGGGCACTTTGACTGCACTCCTTGCAGGAATTCTCTGGCTCAAATAGAGAACCAATTGAAACTCATTCCTTCTTCCCTTCAGACTTCAATTCAACCATGAAGTCATATACAGGGCATATAAAGTAAATGCATAACAGGAAATAAACATTCATGAGCATAACATCAATACACAGAGAATCAGACACAAAACCATGAATTTGAACCAATCTTCTTCTATTAATTCAAATATCAGTACATGGGTGTTCTCTACATAGCTCTCTTCTTGCTCTTCTTCCTGAATGCTCCATCTAATGATACAATGCACAATGAGGGTGTCTATATTCCATTTTCCTCTTGCGCTCCCAAACTGTCTAATATGGAATTAAAATTCTACCTACTTGCATTAACTAATTTAAATGCCTCCTATCTACTAAGGATGAGAGCTAAAGGCTCAAGGTCCGATTACAATGTACAAGTGTGATTCATCTTAAATGACTTATTTAAGATCACGCAACAACTTCCAAGGTGAAATTCAAAAAGAATTTGTGCTGGCTTGTCCAGCTGTCCTCAGCTCCTGCGCTAGCTTGCTTGACGTGGGAGATGCTCCTGCATCACATTTGCAGAAATAGCACCTTACAGGGCCCCATTAGAATCTTTTTCCACTTCTCTATGGGCCTTAAAATATCACCAAGGTTGTGGGTGGCAATGTGTTTGAGATTAACACTCCACCCTTCCTTGGCTTGCACCCAGTGTTCAATGTGGATATCATTCAGCCATATTTTCCACCACTATTGGAAACCTCAAATATTGCAGAACAATTGACACAAAAAAAGCTCAACCTTGAATGCATGGAACATGAATCCACTGATCAGATAGTGGACACACAGGTCAAGGACACTTGCCAACAAAGGATCCATCTTTATAGGGTTGTCAAGGAAAGGAAACTCCTGCACCAAGGCAAGTGGCTCACCCGGGCCCAAATTCAGCATAAATTTCCTCACTTGATGGGGGAACTCAATGCAATAGAGACCATTTGTTCCTAAGGGGGGAGGATTGTTCCAGGTGGATATTGGTGGCCACCCACCTATTCCAACTCACTCATCTTGACAGTTTTTAGTTCAGCGTGTTTCTCTATAATCATGACATTTCTTTGTAATTGTGGTTTTGCACTTCTGGGGCTATCTTGAAGCCCTACACATCATACAGGTGGATATTTGTGGCTACCCACCTATTCCAACTGGCTTATTTTGGAATTTTTCATATCACTACATCTTTCTGCACTTCCAGGGACATTTTGGGGCCCTAAACAATGTTTTTTTTTTTTTCTTGCCACTGTCAAATTACAGATGGAGTCAAATTTTGATGGCATAATGTGTAGCTCTTGAAAATACCTTCCCAACGGTCTATCACATGCCTAAAACGGATGTTGTATTAAAAATTTATGACCCGAGAAGTTGAGGTACCAACTTACCCATCGGGGCCCACATAACTTTTGTCGTTTCATCTCCTAGGGTTAGGTTTTTGGATGTCTAGGGTTTTGGAATTCATGAGTAATGTTAAAAATTTCTTTGGAGCCTCATTGTAATCATTCTTCTCAGACGGATGCTCGTAGTAGCCACATCTATTCTCAGAGATAGCTACCACCATTCGAGCAAGTTGTTTAAGTTCTACAGTTTTACAGTTTCAACCTATTTTCTTTATTCAATAGAATTTATTGATCACTGGATATATGTTGTGGTTCTCTATATCTCTATGTTATTGTATTCAATTTGTTATTCATTTCATTAAACTCATAAATATGGATCAAAGTGTCACCATGCTTGGATCCACTGACAAAAATAATATTAATAACTCATATATATGAAATCAATAACCGAATCGTCATCATAACATATGTGTAAATAAATGAGTACTCATAATCAAAGTCAATATTCCACTCCCTGACTCAATCCTGAGTCCAAGGAAGTATGTCGATGCCATCAACATCCTCATCATGTCATGTTTCCTTCCCACTCAAGAAACCTCATCATAATACATGTCAATGCTATATATCAATATTAATAACATATAAAATTCCCATACTCAATCATAGCATAAATGTACCATGTTTTAACTAGATCACTTGAACGCAAGTGTCCTCAAAGAATAATCAGTGTTATGAAATGTGGTCAGTGAAATATGGATGTTATAGTTTGTTAAGAAAAATACAAAACTAAAGGCATGTATATTGTCTTTCTTCAAGGATTTGTGTTCCTGAGATATGTTGTCCAAACTTCCAACTGGTCATACAGAGATTCAATCTGTATGTACGTCAGTTGCTCCAACGTTCTGTTATTTAGAGCAACATTATCTTCTAGATTACTCATGTCTTTAGCTAGTGTTGTCATGAAGGCATGTATCATGGTATGCAGCTTAATTTGATGTAACAGATGTTGATCTATGAAATCTATGGAGATGGCGGTGGCGGCTTCAACTACTTCCCTTCTTTGATTCATGTTGTTGTGTACTTTGTCTACCAGTTCTTTTGACACCAGGTTCTTCCCAAATTCATATATCTTTGGAAATTGTCTACTTTTGATTAATTCTTGCACTGCTTTATGGATCTTTGAGCATACCGCCATATATCTGGTGAATTCCTTATCATCTTTCTGTCCTACATGCTAGAAATGATCCAACTCATACAAATCCATCTTTGTTTTCGTCTTTGACAATTGGTATAACTCATATGGTGGATCTATATTTTCCTTTATCCATTTTTCTATGTCAGTTATGTCCTCACAAATGATGTTATATTGTTTCAGCTTCGCATGTGTCCAGTTGTTTTGATCAATGACTATTACAGCTACATTTTGGAAAAGGTGTAGGTGAGCGTATATGTCAATGAAGGCTCCTGTCAATTCGTTCCTGACTTTTTCAGCACTGATTTTGAAGCTTTGAAGGATTCTTTCATCAATTTTGACTTGATGAATATTTTCTTATAGCTCGTTGATCCTTGCCTCTTTCTATGTATTTTGTTGACACAATAGTTGTATGTTGTCCACATTGGAATTCATAAATGTTGATCCAGTTGTAGATGTTGCTACAGGATATTCTCTAACATCTCTCGTTATGGGAACATGGGTAACAACTGAGAAAAGTGTTCCTTCTATTACCGTCACTTTATTCACCTTCTCCTGCACAATCCTACCTATCTTTCTATCATAATTGAAGCTCCTTAGGTTCAGTACTTTGCTTGGCTGAAATGGCTCCCAAATCCCAATTCCTAAGCCATGACCTGATAGATCTTTTTCTACACCAGCAATAGACGTTTCTGGAATTTCCTTTTCCATGGGATGTGTGTCCCCTCCCCTGTCTTCCAGGTATTTTTGTTTACTTTATTCTTCGGCATATTTGTCTGTTGCCTCTTTAGCTTCCTTTTCCACTTGTTTTGTTGTTTCTTTTTCTGCTATCTTGTTTGGCCTCTTCCTCTATTGTGGATTTTTCCTCTGATTCATATTTATCTTTTGCCTTGTCGGCTTCAATCTTCTGCTTCTTCTTTTCCACGTCGTTCTTATTTTTTAAAATCTTCTCTTTATCTCTCCTATTTTTATCAATGGGTATTTCTTCTTCTTCTTCTACAGATCCTGAGTGTGTTGATATGGAAATGGAGGAAGATTGCTCAGCTTCTTCTTTCTATGCCTTCTTCTTGGCTTCTTCTCTTGATTTTTCTTTGTCTTTGATCCTTCCTCTTGACTAGACACACCTATTGAACATGATGTCAACATACATCCGGACATTCTGATGTACTTCTTCCTCTTCCTAAACATTCATGGTATACTCCCAAGGTAGATCGATCTTCTTGAAATGCTCTCTAACCATGTTTTTGGGATCATGTCTCTTATATCTCTCTTCCCTAAAGTGATAGGACAGGAGTTTGTTTCCTTATGCTTGTGCCTGCTTAGTGTTTTCGAAGAAATAATTCACACATAAAATGGAAATGGAGGCCAAATTACTTTCTTTATCCGATAAAACATCCATCCAACTCCATGTATGATAGTTTGATACGCCACTTCTTGGAGCAAAATTTTGTCGGGTATTAATTGTGGAAGGAAATGGGGTGGTTTCATTGCACCATATATTCTTATATAAGTATCGTGATCCATGAGATACCAATCCTGATTCTTCTTATAACCTCCATGGTTTTGTCAGTCGTGCATGGAGGAGGGGTGCATAAGATGAACTCGTATAATGGAGCCAAAAAATGCTCGTAAATCCTTTGATACTCCATACGTTATTTTTGTTCTCGGAGTGTTTTACAGTATATGTGGATTGCAGAGTCAAATGGTAGCCAACTCCACCTCATATCAGGGTACTTGTGAGCTATGCACATGATGTCTAGGATGTATGAGGACATATGGAAGCTCGGGAACATTCTGGGTTGGGCTTGCTTCATCGCGGAGATAGTTGCAGTGAGGTTTTCAGATAGGATCTCATCCCAATTGAACGATGTCCCTGCATCTGCGCAGTAGTATATAGAGGAATATAGGATAGGGAGAATTGTGTCATGTCGAATTCCCCATACAATATGCATAACATGGCTACAAAGTGTTGGTAGGGTCTTCTTAAGGCGCTCATGGGATATCCACTTTTAGTTATGTACTTAAATTTCTTATATTCCCTATACCACTTGGGGAACGGTTCCTTAGGTGTGTACTCGAATTTGTTGAGGATTTTACTATCCATCCTTTTGATCCCCTCTTTAATATGATAACATTTGGCCAAATACTCGAGTCTAAATGAAGCTATGGGTTCTTTCCTTGCGTTGTAGACAAATTTGTTGCTTACGTCAGTCTTCTTTAGAATCCATGAGATAGTGTCCACACAGTGGAATATTGTAGGGTGTGTTGCTAATCTGAAGATATCAAATTTCCTAATATTCTTGAACACTTGAATCTCATCTAGATCTTCGGCTTCGATGGAGAAATTAGACTTTTTGAACATATAATATATTTGTCCCCATTTTAATGTTTCTTCGTCCTTCTCTAGAAATCTCGACGTATCATCTTACATGGCTCCGAGTATTTATGGCTCTCCTTCTATTTTTTGGGCACTACCAGAGGCCTCAACTCTGGATACCTTGCATGTTGTTTTCTTTCGAGGTGACATGTTTGAACCTACCACAAAAGATGAGCTTAGTGCATATATTAGGATATAACATGCAATTCAATGCAACTAAATAATTTGAAATACTAAAGGAACCATTGGGACTACTATTGGACATATAATCATCCTATGAAGATGTCCAAGCAATGGTAGGAATTCTCGAGCAACTTGATAAAAATAATTGGGAAGGAAAGGTTGAAAACTAAGCTTTGAAAGGAAAAATCGGAGGTCCAAAGATTAACTCCTCCAATGCAAATCAGAGGAGTTTGTATTCAGTGCTCTAAGGCATATGAGGAGTTTCTTGAAAAGGCTTTGATCGGAAACGTTAAGAAAAACTCCTCGGATGTGCATCAGAGAAGTGATTTATTACTACTCCAATAGTACGTCAAAGGAGTTTGCATCTAAGTTCCTTAAATTTTAAGAAAATTGGCGTGGTTAATTGTAACTCCTCCAATAATATCAAAGGATTTAATAAGAAATCCTATGATACGGTCAGAGGAGTTACCTGAAACACTCATGATGGCAAGAATCCTAAGGTTTTGATAGGGAAAGGGTGAGGGGTTTTTTTTAGCATTTCACACTAGGAAAGAGTCCAGGGTTGGGTTCAGATGGAGATCCCATCAACTAAAGGTGTCCTCAAGGTTTAGAAAATGTGTAAGGAAAATGTCAACGAAAATCAGTCGGGGTGCAAACGATTATGCAGCTACAATTCGAGAAGGAGACTAAGGAAAGGGCAGGATGTTGATTGCAGAATGGCATGAAAAAGAAAAATGAAGTAGGGATAAAATATTGAGTAAGAAACCCTAACCCTTACCCTAGCGAAATATGAAAATATTCCCTTACCTGGAAATTCGGCGCCACGTGGGGGTTTCTAACAAGCTATGAGCTCGAATAGAATGGCTTGGTGTGCTCTAAGTCTTGTAAACTTCTTTCACCTCGTCTTTTTCGGTCGGATAACAAAACTTGATTGTTCATCGTTTAAAAAGATCAAAGATCCTATTGTATTAAATGTGTGGTTGGTGGGATAATTCAATTCAGAGGACTTGAGAGGAAGTCCTCCAATGAACATCAGAGGACTTAGTGTAAATTCCTCTGATGTTCATCGGAGGACTTGCATGAAAGTCCTGTGATGACATCGGGGACCTTGGGGGAAACTCCTCTTATATGAATCGGAGGAGTTAGAACTAAATCCTCTGATTCATATCAGAGTAGTTTATATTAACTTGTGCGAAGGGCATCGGTGAGGAACAAAGAAACTTCTTTGATGTGAATCGGAGGAGTTGGAACCAACTCCTTTGATTCAAATCGTGCAAATGTGAGTGTATCGGTGAAAAATAGGGGAACTCTTATGATGTGGATTGGAGGAGTTAAAACTAACATTGTCGACTTCTTATAACTTGCTCAAAAACAAGAATTTTCAAGTTCTTTCTTTTGCAAGTGCTTTCTTAGGGTGAACAAGATTTTTCTAAGAGACTTGATGCAAAGAGAGGTTAAAAAAATCTTTCAAACATAAAAATGAGGGGCTCCATTTTCTAAAAAAGATGCAAATAAAGGGAGATGGAGGGTTGTAATGCATGTCATAACACAATGATAAATAAAAAACAAAGATACAAGTGAATCTTTCAAAACAAAAATTTTATCTACTTAGTTATTCAAATTGATAAAATAATATAAAATATATAAGAGAGAAAGAAAATCTTTGCTTTTAACAATAAAATGACTAAAACCTTAACTTGATGCTTAAGTTACTAATAAAAATTATTATAACCTTATTACATAAAATGCCATTTTTACAAACATAACATTACAACAAAATCATAAAAAAGAATAACATAATAAATATATTGTTAAATGTGTTGTTATTAGATACACAATAATAAATTATTTATATATAACATTAAGAATTATTTATTTATTATTTTATTTATTCAAGATTATGTTTAGACATTTGAATGAACTTTTTCATGGACATTTCCATAGACTTTATAAAGGACATGGATGCTTTATCACCCATATATGAGCATCTATTCTAGTGTTAATGTGGAGAATTTGAAGGTATTCATAAAAGAGTTGATTAATATTGTTTTAAAAGGTCAAGTTGATCCAGATTATTTTCGGCACGAAATGAGAGTGGAGATATAATAAAGAAATGCACAAAGATATTGTGTATATCCAGTAATATAACAAAAATATATCAAATATGCAACCATAAACATAGAGATACAGTAATACACGATTTCTATTAATGAAATAAATGTACAGAGACTGTAAAAATACAGAGTGAAAGACTCGCTAGAATGGTGGCAGCTTATCTCTGAGAAGAGATGTGACAGCTACTCGCATTTGCAAGAAGATGATTACAATGAGGCTCGGAAGGCCTTTTTACAATAGATGGGAATGCCAAAATTCCTAGACATCCAAAAACCTAACCCTAGGAGATGAAGCGCCAAAAGTCATGTGGGCCCCGTTTGGGTAAGTGAGTACATCAACTTCCCAGGGTCGTAACTTTTGCATACGATCTTCGTTTTAGGTGTGTGATATCTTGTTGGAAAGGTATCATCGAGGAGATTCATTTTGGGGGCTCAATCATGCCTTTGTCTATCATTGAGAACCTCGATCTCGAAAAACCTTCATTTGG
>JASDQU010274213.1:0-12652 GCA_032191745.1 Picea mariana
TTGGTTACTATGATGAGCATAAAGCATATAAGATGTTTGATCCTAACATGCATAAAGTCTTTCCAAGCAGAGATGTATTATTTCATGAAGATACAGGTCATAAAGTAGATAGTCATAGTGAATGGCACATTCCTCATGACTATATTGTAGAAGATACAGATGTAACACATGTACAAAAAGAGGATCAAGAGGAGGAACAGGAATAGGTACAAGGTCAGGATCAAGAAAAGGTTGAAAGAACTACACCTCAAAGTAGAAGAAGAGATGCTAGCACCAAGACTCCAAGGAGGACATCTCGTCAGATTCATACACCTATCAGGTACAAAGATTATGCTTTGATGAATCAAGTAATGAACACTATAGAACCTGCAAATTATCAACAAGCTATAGAACATAAAGTTTGGATGGATGCAATGAAAGAAGAATATGATTCAATAATGAAGAATGAAACATGGGAATTAACAGAGTTTTCTGAAAACAAAGTTCCAATTGGATGCAAATGGTTGTTTAAATCCAAATTTAATGCTGATGGTAGTATAGATAAATATAGAGCAAGATTGGTTGCAAAAGGGTATTCACAAAAAGAAGGAATTGATTATGTAGATACTTTTGCACCTATAGCTAAGTTAAACACCATTAGATTGATGATTGCATTAGCTACAAAACATAAATGGAACCTACATTAGTTAGATGTGAAGTTTGCTTTTCTGAATGGAGAATTAAAGGAGGAAGTATATCTTGTACAACCTAAAGGATTTTTTAAACAGGGACATGAACATTTGGTATGCAAATTGAAAAAGGCTCTATATGGATTAAAACAGGCACCCAAGTCATGGCATGAAAAGATAGACAATTTCTTTCAGCAAAAAGGATTTTTGAAGAGTAAGAATGATCCAAATCTCTACATTAAGAAAGATGAAAAAGAACATATTTTTTTGATTTCTCTCTATGTTGATGATCTAATCATAACAGGAAATGCTTCTAAGCTAATTGATGAAATAAAAAAGCAGTTATCACAAGTTTTGAAATGAAGGAACTTGGAGAACTACATTATTGTCTGGGTCTTGAAGTATGGAAAGAAGATGGTGTGACACTTGTTACACAAAGCAAATATACCAGGGAATTGCTTCAGATATTTGATATGAATGGATGTAAGGTGATGCCTACTCCATTAGAACAGAATGTTAAGCTCTGTAGTGATGATGAGACGAAGGAATTGGATGGAACTATGTATCGACAACTGGTGGGAAGTCTGAATTATCTCACCACAACCAAGCCAGATATTGCCTACTCAGTCAACATCCTTAGTCAGTTCATGGCTAAGCCGCATGAGAGTCACTGGAAAGAAGCAAAAAGAGTCCTTCATTATTTGAAAGGAACTATTGATTGAATTTGATGTTAAGTTGGCAGGATATTCAAAATCTGACTGGGCTGGAAATCTTAGTGATAGAAAGTCAACCACAGTTTATGCCTTTAGAATTGGTTCAGGGGTTGTATCATGGAGCAGTAAGAAACAACCAATTGTTTCTTTGTCTACAACTGAAGTCGAGTACAAATCATTGTGCAGTACTACATGTGAAGCTGTCTGGATGAGAAGAATTCTTGAAGACATGGGAGAATAACAAAAGGCACCCACAATTATCAATTGTGATGATCAAAGTTCAATCAAACTTGCTAATAACCCTATGTATCATGCTAGAACTAAGCACATTGAAATTCAACATCATTTTGTCCGAGAAAAGATACAGTCAAAAGAGATTGACTTAATCTATTGTAACACAGATAAAAATATGGCTGATATTTTCACTAAGCCTCTGGGAAAGGCAAAATTTGAAATTTGTAGAGAGTTTCTAGGTGTGGTAGAAAATCCATTTCTCCATTAAGGGGGAGTGTTGGAATAATGTAGAAATTAGTATCTACGTAACTAAGTGGTTGTGAGTTGTTGTATGCCTGTCCGATTTAGGGTTTGCTGGTGGTTTCAGATCCACCTTTGTAGGAGGTCAGTTCAAGGTTGTTTGTGCTATATAAATGTAATGATTGGCTTCTATAATTAACGAAGGTGAGCTCTGCTCACGTATTCAGTTCTGCCTCTGTTAATTAATTCAATGCACTTAGAGATATCTCCGTTGAGTAGTATTGCACCAATTTGCTTTTGGTCATTTCTCCTAAGTTTAATATTCATTCAATAGATTCCTCAATCCCTTAAGTTTTAGCCTAACTTTCATGGCCATGTTATCTTAGATGATTTTTTCACCCTTTAAGCATTACAGCCATGTCATTTTAAATGATTTTTTCACCTTTTAAATATTAGCAATAGAAGGATATCATTCTTTCTCACATGGGCATAGAATTATTTGAATTTTGCAAAAAATTATTTAAGTATATAAGTGTAATTCATAGTAATGATTAAATATGAAAGAATGGTTTTAATTTCTATTTAAAAAATATGTAATTTTTAAATATTTTAGTCATTAAACATTACAAAATAAATAGTAATTAAATTGTAAAAAGGAAAGAAAAAATTAAGTAAACATTTCATAAAATAAAGTATTATCTTTTTAATATTATTTACCCTCGATCTTCCATGAGATATCTATGGTTGATTGAGTGTTAAACCCTACAATTAATCAAACATATTTAAACACACTCTCCAATAACAATGAAGCATATTGATCCCGTACCTCAACTTACTTTGCCACACAAGAATTGCATATTGATCCCGTACCTCAACTTACTTTGCCACACAAGAATTTTGTATCCTTGGATCTAAGATTAAGATGAAGTTATGCTATTATTTTCTATTGTGTATTTTCTATAAATATTCATGCTTATATTGACCATATCAACCATATCATGATGTTATGAATTCAATAAGGCCTTTTGAAAATCATGGAGATATTCATATGTCTTTTGTAATTTTCATTCTTATTAAAGTACATTGTTACATAGAAAAATGAACATATTCCAAAAAAAAAAATTCAAAACAACACAAGTTAACATTGTATTTTAACATTATCAAATAAATTGTTCAAAAACACCAACTTAGCAATAATTTAAACTCAAATGAGGTTAAATCTTCATGATTGACAATCTTGTAAATCAAGAATATAATTTCACTTTAATTATTAGACATGGGATTGAATGGCCCCTTTATCCATGCTTTTATACAATGATGAGTCACCTCATGGGATTGAATGACCCCTTTATCCATGCCATTATACAATGATGGGTCGCCTAAAAGTAATTATGGGAAAATACAACATCAAATAAATTATTTTCCAGCCTTCTTCTGAAAACCTTATGATCAAAATGACAAATTTTATATATTTTTTTCATATCTTTATTTATATAAATTCGTTATAAAATAAATTTTTCATTTCACAATATACACAATATACATGCATGTGTAGGCATGTATTCATATTTATAAACATTGAGGATTTTTATTACAATGTGTTCATAAACATATACCAATCCACAATGTGATAGTATATAAGAGATTCAAATGGATGATTAAAGAATGTAATCAAAATATGAATGAAGGAAATGTACATGCCATCATCCTAAGATCACAATTGATGAGCAARTATCATACAAAGTCGACATAACCCCCATTAAAATACCATTTTACTTACTTCATGGTAWTTTTTTATTATTAAAGGCATTGATCCCAATGAGTTTGGAGAGGCCACCCKATCATGTCAGATACCTCTTAGGGTTATACTATGTAGCATAGGAACATGYTTTTCACTATAATTATTTATTATTTTACTTTCAATAGCCTTAATAATTAGGGTTATCGTATGTAGCATATAAACATTATTGTTATTGGAMTTATTTATTRTTTTACTTCCAATATATAGTCTTAGTAGGTARGGTTAGTAGGGATAGATTTCAAGTTGTGGAGAATTAGGTAGGGGAAGTAACAAATGARCATGAAAGTGGGGAAGAAATGTTGTRAATGTGTTAGGAAAARGAAATGATAGTTATYAAATGTAGATGGACTAGTCAATCTATATTAGTTTTACTTTGTAAAGAGCATGGAAAAACAATCTTGAGTGGCTTACCCAATAAGCATTATTCACATAATCTTAACATATATCCTTTGAATGATAAGCTAAAAACATAGGGTATTATATAGTTTGATCAATAAACAATTTAGGATACATTTATGTGTCCTTCCCAATTGCAACCTTTCCTTTGAGATGTTATAAATTTGTTTTTCTTCACATATGACAAGTGAATTCAAAATTTAAATTTAATTTTTTTCATTGGTGAATTTTGAATTACACTTTTAAAATGGGTTTGAACCCCTTGGAAGGGATAACATGTTTTCAATTTTTATCTTTTGGTTGAGAGATGCTTGCTTTGTCCATCTGAAATCATTACCAACATGTCTATGTTAGCATTGCATATGTCTCAATATGAATGAAACATAGAAAAAATGTTTTCTATTTTATTTACTATCATTGCATGTGTGCCTGGCATATACTTGGCCCCCTAGGTGTATAACAATTTACAATGTCAAATACATTTTTCTTTACATATTTTCCTATAATTGAACCCAAATTGTGAAATGTTTTATCCTTTGTTGATGTCAATGACACAATTGGGTTGTCTTCTCACCCACATCTTGTGAAACCAATTACTATACTCTAGGTTCAGTATTCAAATTCTAAAAGTGAATGACCTAATTTTGATCTTCTCATATGCTTTATCATGCATCCACCATTCACAAATTTTAGTTTGGGTCCATTCCAACTATTATCCCTAAAGTTTGCACTAGACTGATATAGGGAAATCTAGGTCACATTGGTTATTGCAATGGTTTGTTTGATTGAAAGGTGGATCCAGTGGGTTGGATAGGTTGAGGATCTAGTAAATCTCATCAAATATATCTCAAATGATCATCAATACTTCATAGTCAGGGACATTCATGCTAATAGATAGATATTTAATGCACAATAAAATGGAAGAATAGGAAACAAATATGAATATAAAAGTCAACAGTCTACTAAACTCATATATTCCCCAAGAAGATTTTCAAACTCAAAATATCATTTTGAATTTGAAACAAGTACTTGAATACAACTTACAAAATACAGGTAATTAACACTAAGATCCTCAATATAATCGAGGCTGAATTTTGTAGAAATTAATGCATTACAAAAATCCCCATTATATTCAAACAAGATGAGAAAACTACAAGGTTACCATGAGAGCACAGTGTAACTAGCAGGGTGTCTAAATCCCTGAGCATGAAATGTTGCAGGGCATGAAGCTCTTTACATTGTAATTTCTAGTCTTACTTCTTCCTCCTATCACTCGATCGCGATTCCTTCTAATAGCAAGATCCCTCCCTTTTCCCACTCTATTGAGGCCATTATTTATACAAAAGAATATATTGAAGAAAGATGAGATCCAATCCCCAGATCCTTGAGTCGCTCAAACAAATTGCTAAGTTTAGAAAAAATGACCAAACTACAAATTCTGGAAAAAATAGTTTTAAATAACCAAGTATATATCCCAATATATGCATAATTCTAGCAAATCATTCACTTTTTAGCTAAATGAGATCGTTCTACAAGTGGGTTTTTGATGGATTTTCCAAATGTCTCACCATTTGCTTAGAAATAAAGCCTGAAGTTCGTTGATTGAATCCTTGAAAATATGAGGATGACCCTTCGCCAAATGTTGATTATATTCTTGGAAATATGGGATGATTTTAGTTGTTCAACCAAAGGAATGGAGAATATTTTAAATACATAGATACACTCCTTCATTCTCCTATCAACTTTTGTGATAAATAGAGAGAACCCAAATTATATTGATTTCCAGTTTGAATGCATTGTAAAAATTTCTTTCAACTATACTCCACATCCCATTTAAAATGTAATCAATAAATCTTCTTTCATGATCCTGTCTGAGTTGTCTTTATGAAGGTAACTTAAAGTTACTCCCTCAGTTTAATTTGATTTTCGACCGTCCTTATGCAATGAGATTTGTATCGAATTAGATGTCTAGGAAGAGAAACAATATGCCAACATTTGATAGTTGAGACTATACTTTGAATGTTGGAGATCGTGAAGGAATCAAAGCGTGACTCTCTTTTTCTTAGACCTTCCTGGAACTTGTGGGTTAAGAGTTATAAATTCTAACAATAATATCATTCTTTTTGTAGGACTGTGGATGCAAAACCTAGAAATCTCTCTAACTTCATCACAGGTCATAAACATCATAGGTTCCTTCCAAGACATATCCATCGAGGATTCAATTTAAAAGGGAATAAGTTTCTAATCACAATTTTCCTGTAGCGAACTTTTTTCCACAGAAGAGGCTCATCTCTGCTCAGTCTCATCACCACTATGTTCATCACCTACTACCACAGGCTCTCTAGATGATCCACATACAAGAGATGCAAGTAATGCATCTTGGGAAACAAAGGGATGGTTTAAATATGCATCATATTCACCAAAGATGAGCAAGTGAATAACACAACGATTTGAAGCTTGCTCATTTTCTTCACGCTATTGTGATGTAGGACCAAAAGAGGATAAATATGATTATAAACCTGATCAATTTTCAAGAGAAAATATCCAGGCTCAATTTCATCGTATTTGTAAATAAACCCGTGGGTTTTTCCTCAGCGCACTTGTCACTTGTCATGACACTTGGAAATATAGATACTCCTCATAGGGTTCTTTCTCTCTGTGTTCAACATTTGGATGGGTGCCCTACTTTGTGCAGTGGGAAATATACCACACCCAAGAAAGAAAAGACTTTTTATTTGTTGATATATCTGAACGCATTGTAATGATTTTGAAGCATAGTGCATTAAGATGACCTGTGGGATCTTTCCTTGTCACTTCGTGATTTGAATTTTGATGAGTGTGGTGCTTGGCTCTTGGTCTCAGGTGCTTAATGACATGTGAAATTGAATTAGGGATTGGTCTTAAAGGCCAATATTACTTTTATTAAAAATTTGGATATCCTTTTATAAAAAACATTAAAAACTTGCATATTATTCCAAGAGGTAATATACCCAAAAAGCTCCAAAAGTTTTTACAAAAATTGTAAATGCTAACACCTTATATACCAGGCTTTCTGAGTAGTTTTAGTGGGTTGAATAAGAAGTTAAATTTATATTGAATTGTGCTATAGAAAGGATATACTTTCTGTAGCAATTGAAATTGTTTGATATAACATTTAAAAACCTAGATATCCTTTTATAAAAAACATTAAAAACCTGGATATTATTCCAAGAGGTAATATACCCAAAAAGTTCCAAAAGTTTTACAAAAATTGTAAATGCTAACACCTTATATACCAGGCTTTCTGAGTAGTTTTAGTGGGTTGAATAAAAAGTTAAATTTAGATTGACCCGTGTTATAGAAATGTGTGTTCTAGACATGATATACTTTCTATAGCAATTGAAGTTTTTTGACATAACATCCTAGGTGCTAACATTGGCTCCTCTTAGGGATGATGTCCTCCCTACAAGGCATCAAGAACACATAGACCAATGCCTTCTTCCATTTATGCAACATGTAACGCTGCAAATTTCATCATGCTTTGATACCAACCCTACTCATAAAACAAACTATTTTGCATGTTGAAAACAAATTACAGCTGAAAATTAAACTGCATACTGAAATGTTGTGTACCAGTGTCTCCATTAGGCCATGGAGTCTTATTCCAAAACTAAAAACATACTATAACCAAACTCTTGTACACCGTTCTTATTTATGTACACTTACCTAAGTGTAAAATTTTCCACTGTAACCATTCAAATATTTCATCAACTAACCAGATTCCTTGAATATGTTTCAACAAAATAAAGTCTGGAAAATGAAATGGAAACTCATCATCAGCTTGATCTTCAAAGAAAAACAATGACTGGAACTTTAAATTGTTAAAATTCCCCATATAAAAGGCCACAGGATCTTCAAAAACATGAGATCCATACCTTAATTGATAATTATCAGCAATACATTCTTCAATATGATCTTGATAGTTGAATGATTGTTGCATTTTTTATTCTTTAGTGAAGGAACATGGCTTCAGATGTGAGTCTTCTTGTGATTCATAGTAATAATAAGCACACTTTCCACCCTTAAGAATATAAAACAACAATACTTCCTTTTCATATTCTTGACCAAATTGCACTTGTACAAATGTTGTTCTATTGCTAATATGTTCTATATTTGGCTCAAGGATGTCACATCTAGACTCAATGAAATCTTGAATCTATTGTTTACCATTTGGTGGGGAAGAAAACTTTGTAAAAGGTTGAAATTTCTCGTCATCTTCTCCCTCACTGCCTTCGAATGAATCATATGCATAACTATCATAGACAAGCTTGCTACTGTAGAATTCCATATGTGATGATCCAGAAAAACGCTCCTCTAAATCATCCACATACTCATAAAACATAGGGATATCTTCATAAAAATATTGAGCAATAATTCCATCATAGACATGACTATTAGAAACATATGATATGATGTCAAAACCATCTACAATCTGGCTACCATCAACTTCAACATTAATGCAATGTTGAAACTCTTCATGTTGAATAACAAAACTAGAAAAGGATTCAACATATAATGACTCCTCTTCCACTTTGTTAACATTTAATTCCTTTTCATCAAGTACATAACTCTGAATATACAATGAAAACTCTTCACATCAGTGCTAAAAAAGACACTCAGTTGTATAATGTTTTTTACAATGAGCATGAAAAACTACATGAAACTCCTACCTTGAAGAAATAATAGAAAGAGGTAGAGATCTATACCACTCACAAGCATCTTCCTCTAGTGAGTACATGCACATATTCATGAATACATCCTCATGAGAGATATCTAATTGGTGCATAAGTTCACAAAAATCTAATAAGTTCTCTGTACTATTTTCATCTGTACCTTCTTTGAAATTGGGAAGACAACCTTGCCATTAATCTATAGGAGGTACTAGATTTGGATAACCAGGAAAAACTGAGAAGTAAAATGGAGAAAACCTTCGAGCTAAAGTAGCATCCATTTCTTTCGACATTCTAAACCAATGGAGCTGCTAGTGGATTCTTCAACCATGGAGTCTCCGGGTGAATGATATGTAGTCAAATCTAGTGTCAAGATCATATTCGTCATCAAGAGATAGATATAAACATGTCGTACACCCAGGGAAAATATTCAATGCCATCCTCGGCAATGGCGCCAAAAGATGTTATCCCTAAAGTTTGCACTAGACTGCTATAGGGAAAATCTAGGGCACCTTAGTTATTGCAATGGTTTATTTGATTGAAAGGTGGATCCAGTGGGTTGGATAGGTTGAGGATCTGGTAAATCTCATCAAATATATCTCAAATGATCAGTAATACTTCATATATTTAGAGAAATTTACGTTGATAGATAGATATTTAATGGGCAATAAAATGGAAGAATAGGAAACAACTATGAATATATAAGTCAACAGTCTGCTAAAATCATATATTCACCAAGAATATTTTCAAATTAAAAATATTATTTTAAATCTGAAACAAGTACTTGAATACAACTTACAAAATGCAAGTAATTAATAGTAAGATCCTCACTATAATCGAGCTTGAATTATTTATAAATTAATGCATTGCATAAATCCCCATTATACTCAAGCAAGATGAGAAAAGTATAGGATTACCATGAGAGCACAGTCTAACTAGCAGGGTGTATGAATCCCTGAGCATGAAATGTTGCAGGGCATGAAGCTCTTTACAATGAAATTTCCAGGCCTATGCCTTTCTCCTATCACTCAATCCAAAACTTCCTTCTAAGAGGAAGATCCCTCGCTTTTCCTACTCTATTGGGGCATTATTTATACAAAAAATGTATTGAAGAAGTATGAGATCCAATCCCTAGATCCCTGAGTCACTCAAACGAATTTCCAAGTTTAGAAAACCAACCAAACTACGAATTATGGAGAAATTAGTTTTAAAGAATCAAATATATATCCCAATATATGGATAATTATGGAAAACAGTCTGCATGTTAGCTAAATGAGACCATTATGCAAGTGTGTGTTTGATGGATTTTCCAAATACCTCAACATTTGCTCGGAAATAAAATTTGGAAGTTTGTTGATTGAATCCATGGAATATGAGGATAACCCTTCGACCAATGTTGATTATATTCCTAGAAATTTGGTATGCTTTGGTTGTTCGACCAAAGGAATGGAGAATATTTTAACTCCATATATATACTCCTTCATTTGCCTACCAACTTTTGTGATAAATAGAGAGAACCTAAATTAGATTGATTTTTAGTTTGAATGCACTATTAAAATTTATTTTTACTATACTCCATATCCCATTTAAAATTTCTTTTAAAATGTTCATGATATTATTTTTGGAAGTGATGATGACAGGTTGAGCCAGAAATTTGCAAAGGATATCATGCAGAATGAATTTGAAATGCCATTACTTGAAGAACTATCCTTCTTTCCGGGTCTTCATATATGTCAAAGCAACCAAGGCATTTTTATTTCTCAAACCAAGTATATCAAATAAATGCTAAAGAAGTTTGGAATGGAAGATTGCAAACTAGTCAATACTCTTATGCAAACCAGTTTCAAGTTAGGTAAAAATGATTATTCAAATTCTACAGATCAGAGGCAGTGTAGTTCAATGATTGGCATCTTACTTTATGTGACAACATCCAAACTAGATGTAATGCAGGTAGTTGGACATGTGGCACTATTTCAAGAAACACCATAGAAATCACAATTTCTAGCAGTAAATAGGATATTCATATATCTAAAGGGTATAGAAGAATTTGGATTATGGTATCCAAAATGAAAGGATCTATCACTTATTTCCTACACAGATCCGAATTGGGAAGGTTGCATTGATGATCGAAGAAGTACAAGTGGAGCAACATTCTAATTAGGTGAGTGTTTGGTGTCTTGGCTAAGCAATAAACAATCATTAGTATCATTTTCTACAGCCGAAGCAGAGTATATTGCAGCAACAACATGTTGTACACAGGTTTTATGGATGAAACAAAATATGATAGATATATAGGTTGAGTATGATGATCCCATTTCAATATATTGTGATAATACAAGTGCCATCAATATCTCAAAGAATCCAATGATGCACTCCAAGATGAAGCACATTCCAATCAAATATCACTTTCTACGGGAACATGTTGCAGAGAGGAACATTGGAGTTGAATATGTGGGAACAAAAGAATAGGTTGCAAATATATTTACAAAACCACTTCCAAGGGAATCTTTTAATATCTTTGATAGAGACTCGGAGTAAGTTCTAATCCAAAATGAATGATTTTGAATGATTATCTTATATGTCTTAGATTTACACGAGGACACACCATTAAGAGGACAATTCAGTTTGGGAGAGTAGTTTCAAGAAGAGTTTAGTCAGGGGGAAAAACCCCGAGGACAGTTTAGTTTGGGAAGATTTCAGTCAAGGGGAAAAGCCCCAAGGACAATTCAGTTAGGGGGAGCATCCCCGACGAGAAGTTTCATTTTCCATTGATGTCAAAAGGGAAGAGATTCATCAGATGCATGGTTAGAGAGCATAGAGGCATGGTTCTAGGGAGAGTGATGGTCACAGGGGGATCATGAAAAATATGACTTCAATGTTGCATCAGAGTGTTTCCATCAATGCTAAAGGGGGAGATTGTTGATTAATTCGGTTGGTTTTCATTAATGTCAACCCTTGAAGCAAGTACGGTAGAAAATTCTGGTAGCCCCAACAGTATGGTTAAGGTACTTAAGATTGTTTGATGTATAATGGTATGGGTATTAGTATATCTATAGGTAAGACTATTCTAGATGGATAATACATTTAATGTCGTTTATGGTGATATGTGGAACGTCACATAAATCCTTATGGTTAGAGAGTTATGGCCTTGTGAAGTTGGAGAACCCTCATGAGTTATCTAGAAGGTCAAAGAAGTCATGTTATTCTAGAAGCTCCTAGAAGAAGTTGACTAGACAAAGTGGGTGAAACTAGGAGTTAATCATGGGTTAAGTTGTTTCAATAAGAAAATAATTTAAAATAAATTAGTTTCTACTAGAAGTGGAGAGTTTACTATTTGTGGATAAAGTGGTTATAAGTGGACAAGTGGTTAGAAGTGGGGTTATCCATAAAATAAGGAAATTGGGTTAAGTTGGTTAGAAGGTAACCCCTTGAGGAAGCTACATGGAAGTATAAATAAGAGATCAAAGCTCTCCTATTAGCACCTATTGAGCACATTGAATATATATTATTGTGTAAGGTTTATTGCAGGTACTCATTGATACATATGAATTTACGTGATCTAGGTGGATATCGATGGCCACCCACCTCTTCCAACTGGCTCAAAATAGTTTTCTAACAATTTTGGAAATTTACTATTTTTAGCAATTTTAACTTCCGGGGCCATTTTGAGGGCCTAAATGAAGGTTTTTCGGGATTGAGATTCTTAATGATAACCAAAGTCATGTTTGATCCCCCAAAATGAATCTCCTTGACGATACCTTTCCAACGGGCTACCATATGCCTAAAACGGAGATCGTATGCAAAAGTTATGACCCCAGGAAGTTGATGTACTAACTTACCCAAACAGGGCTCACATGACTTTTGGTGCTTCATCTCCTAGGGTTAGGTTTT
>JASDQU010274214.1:0-15116 GCA_032191745.1 Picea mariana
TTGTTCTCGGTGACACTATAGCGGTTAGGAGGCCGATCGGTTTATCTAAAGAGGGCTTTAGGTAATCTAGGTCGATCCATACACAGGTGTTGTCGATGCACTACCACTCGAAGGGGTACCAACAGGGGTTACAAGGGTGGCCAACAGATGTGCGCTTAAGTACCACTTGTATTTCCTGCGTGTATGAATCCCTCAACCATGGGTTTATGCGTGTAATAACAGATCTCTGTGGCTTAAATACGTCGGAATACGTCTCTACCCTGGAAAAAAAATTAACCCACACTTTCTGCCGAGGAAAGTGCTCTGATACCACTTTTAATATACCAGATATAAAATGTATGCAGAACAGAAATAAAATGCTAGTAATGGCAGAATAATAGCAATATAACCAGAACATTCACCATAATAACAATGAAATGATATAAGAATAACAACAAAAATAGCACTTTGAATCTGAAA
This sequence comes from Picea mariana, assembly GCA_032191745.1. NCBI lineage: Eukaryota > Viridiplantae > Streptophyta > Pinopsida > Pinales > Pinaceae > Picea > Picea mariana. The sequence goes on from JASDQU010274214.1 coordinate 460, forward strand.
ACAATGTTCACAGGCCTCTTCGAGGGGGCAACCTCTAGTTGAGTAGAGCTTTATTATAATAATATCCAAGCTAGGGTTCTCATACCCTCGAATCCTATTTATACTAAAAAGAAGCATCTAGAGGAAGATCCTTCTAGAAGTGGAAGATTCTATTAGGTCTTCTTACATCCTCCTTATTCTATTTTATTGAAAGGCCTTATTAATATTGACCTTTATTACATCCGAATATATTGTTCTACCTATGTGCGGGTTAGGACCCTAACATAGTATTTCTCTCTTAATATTTTGTTGTTTCCTTGATATTTTCTAAATATTCTCGTTTCTGCATAATATATTACATATGGTACCTTACATTTTCCCTTTATAAATCAACATGTAGATTAAAGTTAAAAATTTTAAAAGAAATTTCATTTTGGGAACATTTGTACTGTGGTCTTTCCAGAGCAGGTCCACTTGTTCCTTTCTTTCTTTTCTTCTTCTTACAAAATGGTATCTTCCTTAAGAGGTTTGTTTGTCTCCCATATGCATTCCTAAAAGGAAATCACTTTCAACATATTCAAGTCTTTATGAGTTTCTTGATTCTCACTCTCATTTTCTTGGTGTTCTGATGGTTTATTTGTTGTTATAAATACCATTTTTTGTTGGTTTCCACTTCTTGTGTTTGTAGTGGATCTCCTTTGGATGCATAGCTAATTTTTATATTTTGGATGTTCTTGTGCATAGTAACACAAACTTTTGTGATGCATTGACTAGTACTTTGATCAAGGCTATAAGATATTTCTTCTTATGAGAGTTCAATATAAAATTTTACCATCTTTCACAATGCCATATTTGTTCATTTGTCATTGGAGCTCCACATGTCTGACTTAGAGGTATGGGCTTATAAAATTTATTTTGCAAGCATAGTGGTATGGAATAATACTTGGCCTTGCCCATGAATGATGATGTTGCTACAAGTTTGAATTTGCATTGATTAGTAATCACCAACTCAACATCCATAAGCTAAAGAGGATGGCTTGTGATGCACAATTATTGGTAGGTCGAACTTCTAGTCTATTGGTTTCACTATAGGTCATTTTGACTCCTTGGGTTAAAGTTTAATGAAATAGATCCTACCTCAGATTCAATTGTTGTTGTCAATGTAAATTTTTGTAAAATCTATTTAATGGTGTCAAATCTTGGTCGTTAATTACCTATGCTTATATTTATTTTTGTGGCATCTTCTTAGGATGCAAGAACTATAATATTCTTCATCACAACATATCTTATCCACATATAGTTTTTTTAATTTTGTGAAGACTTCGTTGGAATTCCGATGACCATTTCGTCAAAAGTTATGAACATTCATCTCTATTTCGAAGAAGGGTAATTTATCTTTCAATGAAGGGTCATTTATATTTCAATGAAGATTCATCTCTTTATGTTGCAACAACCATTTGAGATTGAGACAAATGCTCTTGATTATGTTGTTGGTGTTTTTCTCACTCAACACAGTCATCTGGTGGCCTATTGTAGTGACACACTCTCATATGTCATTCGTAAGTACCCCACTTATGACAAAGAAATGCATTCCATCATACACACCTGTTGCCAATGGAATCATACATTCTAAGGAAGGAGACAATCCTCCATATAGATCACAATAATCTATATTTCATACAAACGTAAGGCAAATTGTAGAATGACCATCATCAAAAATGGTCCACATACTTGCAGCAGTTTCACCTCAATATTAGGTATAATAAAGGGAGGACCAATCACATCATTGACTACCTCAATTGAAATACAATTGTATTAACCACACTGCTCGACTCTTGCGAGCATGAGACCTCTGGGTGGTCCCAATTCTATGAAAATGATCCTAACTTTGATACGACCTACCAAATGTTGGAAACAATCACGTTCATTTCATCTTCAATATGGATTGCTATGCCATCTGGGTCATCTCTATGTTCCTTCAAGTGAGTGTTTAAAATTGATTTGGGAACCCCACAACAGTTGGGTGGAGGGACACTTTTGCATGGAGAAGATAGTGGAAATACTATATAAGTATTTTTGTTGGATGAAGCTTCGACATGATTTTAGTAAGTATATTAGATCCTGCACTTCCTACTCCACTGCCAAGATAGCCATTAAAAAACAAGGATTGTACACCCCCACGCCTACTCCCAATGGGCCCTGGGAATCCATCTCGATGGAATACATGTCAAGTATACCCTCAACCAAGCATGGAAATGACTGTGTATTCATGGTTGTTGATCAATTCTCTAAGATGTCCATTCTGACTGCTTGCAAAAAGAATATCACAACTAAGGCCACTGCCAAGCTCTTCTTCAAGCATGTATGGGTACACTTCAAACTACCATAGATCATCATATCATATCAGGATAGTATATTCTTCAACACATTTTAGTCGAGCCTTTGGTTGTTGTTGGACACCAATATCACCAAAATATCCACTTCCTTCCACCCTCATACTGATGGAATGACAAAGGTCATTAATAGGATGATCATGCATATCTTTCACATGTACAACTCCAAGAATCCACACAGATGGGATGATATCCTTCCTTATGCACATTGAAACTATAATAGAGCCCTTCATATCTCGAATGGCCACAACCCTTTTTAGGTGGGCATGTGATTTCAACCATTGGGCCCCATTGACGTAGCACTTCCCTTGCATCCACACAGGAAAAATCTTCCCATACTCAATATAATTTCAACAAAGAAATCAAATTCATTTAACACTTTCAACACATATTCCATAAGGTCCATGCTATTTTATAGAAATCCAATGCCAAGTAAAAGAAGCACCATGACCAACACCGGTTTCCACACAAGTTTCAGGTGGGAGACCAGGTTTGGTTGCATTCGTAGAAAGAGTGCCTTACAGGAACCCATCAGAAGTTGTGTCCACTTCGCTCTAGACCTTACACCATCACCAAGGCTATGGGTGAAATTCAGATTACACAAACCTAACCACTCAAATCTCATATATTGTTGGATTTAGAGAAAAAATAGACATATAATATCATCGAAAAATATCCAAAATGTAGATTGTTTAGTCTATGAAAAAAAATATTAATAAGAAAGAAATATTTGGTGTGGACCATAAGAAAACTATTTCAATGTAGACCTTAGCTAAAATAATTTTATATCAACTTTGGTGTTCATCAGATAATCACTTTCTACTTCTTCTCAGTATGAGGGAGATGTGTAATTCCTTCAATGCCTAATATGGAGATGACTTGATCCCTCTCAACCTATGATAGATGCAAAGTAGATAAGATGTATCTACCCTAGTTCTTTATATATCTATATTTGTGCGTGTGTGTGTGTGTGTGTCTGCCACATGTCAACAATATGTTGAAAATGGAAGGAATTACACATATACATCATACTAGGAAACACATCATTGAAATGTTGTCTCCACCAACATAGATCTATGGTAACTCCATATTTTATCTTAAATCCTTAGAGGAGCAAAGCTTTCCTCAAGTTTTTAAAATCTAATTAGTTTTTACCTTGAAGGACTTGATCCCTCTCCACACATGATCTTTTTTTACCTTGAGGGACTTGATCCATGTGGACACATGATAAATTTGGAGTTAATATGGGTTTTCTTTGGTTTTACTATCATCTATATTTATTATAAGATACCAATTAAATTAACAAACTTAAATTTTGTTTAAAAATAAATAATTAAATAAAATAAAAATGATATCTTTTTTAACTAAAAACAATATATTTTTCTTCTTTTTCTTAATGATGTAAGGATAAGCATAAATATGTCTAATAATAAAAAAAGGTTAACAATGAAAATGTAATGTTGCTTGAGCTACCTGAAGATAAACTATATATAAAATTTTATTGTGTTTTATCTTTGTAGTTAATTTGATTTTACTTTCATTATTATTGTTATTGTAAATAAGTGAGGGGTGATCACTTCTACATTATTTAAAATAAAAATTAAAAATTAGAGTTTATTAAATTATCATTTATTTTAAAAAAAATAGAAATTGGATGGCATTTTAAATTACTATTCACAAAATTAATCTTCTTAATAATATTAAGACTGAAAATAGTAATAGTTATTAAATTATTCATAAAAAAAAATATTTTATTATTTTATCATTTATCTACAATATATTATTCTCCTTTTTTTCTATAGTTTTATTTATTTTTCTTTAAAGTTATACCTTAACACTTTTTTTCTAACATCTTATCTAGTGAGGTGTCACTTTATACAATGGACGTTTCATAATTACTCATACAAATTATATCCAAAAATATCAATCAACAATAGTTATGTTTCAAAATTACTCATGGTATTTATATCCAAAAATATAAAGCATCAATAGTTATGTTTCAAAATTAGTCATGCAGTTTATATCCAAATATATCAAGCACTAATAATTACGTCAAAGGCATTTTTTAAGGGGAAGTTCTTCCCTTGAATTTCCTCATCTGTCGAAAACCAATTGTAGAAAGTCATGTTTTTTTTTTTAATTTGTCATTTCAAAAAAGCTTAATCACGGTGCACTCCAATTGTGATCGACCACGTGTCCTTTCTGTCTGTCCTCCTCCATCTTCGCAGCAGAACCCTTGATGCTCTCTGCCTCCATTTTGAAACCCATTATCTCCGCCTCCAACTCCACCTTGAAACCCTTTACATCTGCAACATGAGAAAGACCCTTTATCCATTCTGCAATAGTGTTGCACTCATATACTAGTTTTTCTAAATCAAATGTTTTCTGCCATTCAAGAATTTGCGCTCATACATTGGTTTCTATAAATCAAATGTTTTCTGACATTCAAGAATTTGGGCTCGAACATACACTCCATTTGTAAATTGAAATTATATTTGTGTTATATTCTTTCTATGAATCCCACTTTTGATTATGAGAGACTAATTTTATTTCTAGCAGTGAGTAACCAAACAAAATTTAAACGACCGTATACATAGAAATTATAATGGTTCACTAAATTTTTGGAATTTTTTCTATCTTAAATATCCTGATTTTTTCCATCTTCCCAGCCATAAGTTGAAAGGTAATACTCAACAAGTGTTGCATGGCAGCATAGTCCCTGTCGGGTTGGAATGGGAATAAATGCACATGTATGGAGGGATCGTGGGAGAATGAAAAGCTCGAAGTACCAGAGAGACATGGAAATTGTAGCGGACACGTGGCAAGAAGCAGGAAGGAAAGGTGGTATCCATGTAGAAAAGGACAAGTGGCACTATGCGACACGTCAGCCATAAGACACCAGGGTTCTACATGACTCCGGGATAATGTCACTCCGAGATTTTTCCTTCCAGAACAAACACAGTTCCCCCGAAGCCCAGACCCCTGAAGAATCAGAGTCCTGAATTCTTGAATTAGTTAATGATAATATTATATTAATATCGGGTAACCAAGTAATTAGCAAGAAAGTTACTTTGTGAGAAATTTGTTCCATCGCTAAATATGGCGAGGGGAGTTCTAAAGTTGTAAGGTTGGTAAAACTTTAGCAGGGACGCTAAAGTTCCAGAGTCGCCCAGATCGCACATTGGAAACTGATCGACGACTCACATTCATTTCAGAAAGAGAAGGCGCTCGAGCGTTAATCTCCTAGAGAAATTCTGACATTGAAACCATTTAGTTTTTGAAAGTATTCTCATTCTATTATACTTTGTTTTTCATAATCCATCTTGATTTTATTTTCTTAATAAGATTTTGTAATTTTTCTTATTACTGGTAGTGCAGAAGATAGCTACTAAAAAGCACAGATATCACCATCACTTGTAACTTGATATATTGTTGGAGTCTGACTTTCCATCTTGGAAATTTCCATTCCTACGTTGTATGTTTTATCTCTTTAATGTATTTATGAGATTCATTTATAATGATCTTTGTATAATTCCAACTGACTTTCATCCCAATATTTAGAGTTAACTTCAATTTCCATAGTCAATTCTTTAATTTTTCCCATGGACAAAGTAAGCAACATCCATTTCATTATATTAAATAGATCATTTGGCTTGTCTGTCTCTATATGTTCTAGGATAAATAAATTTATATGTGGTGGCAAAAAAACCCATATAATTGTTTTTGAAAATGTATTCAGTGTTGAAGATTCTTTGATCTTCTTGTGTGACCTCTGTGTTTGCTAGTTTTTTCTATATATTAACACACACCTAATATGATTGTTTATTTTCACGAGTTTTCAAATCCTTGAAGTTAATTTAAACTGTGTGAAAAGAATGTTTTGAGATAGAGGAATATTCTCTTTTCGTGAAAATTTTGTCCGTGAGCAACAAACTCACTTTGTAGAGGTTGATATGCAATTTCTCTCTAGGAAGAGGGCATATTTGTAACATGCCTATCCAACTAAAATATTTATAAGATGCTTATGATAGTTCAGTATAGTACCAACTGATATATTTGTAACATGTCTATCCATTTGATTGTTTTTTGGCAATGACAAAAAAATTTGAAGGTTTTTATTTCTGCGGATATTCTTGCAGATGTATTTACAAGTCTTTTCACCCTTGAATCTGTTAGGACTGAAATGGAAACCTAACGAGGATTTCAATCCCACTATGTTTTTATATATGTGGTACTCCTCTTTAAGTTTTTCCTGGGGCATGTATAGGTCAAATGTGGGACTTAGAGAAAGTCTGTCGTAATGACTTAAAGCAATACAAAACGATAGAAAATGTTTTTTTTGTTTTTTGAAATAAAGGTTCCTGGAAAATAGGACCAAGAATCATACACATCAAACATTCAAATTAAATAAAAACAATTTCCTTACATCCCACATAGTTCAAGATAAATATTTCTAAGCACATAAAAATAAAAGAAGATGACAGAAATGCATAAAAAGAACTAACTTTGCATTCCGAAAACAGGGTTATAAGGCACCGTCAAGATTGTTCTTGAAATAGTTTTCTTTGAAATTTCTCAAAAAATAATAATGTTTGTTACATATTACTTGAAATTTAAAAGCATTTTTCATATATATTGGGATTGGGGCTCCCACAGACCATAAAAAAAATAAGTACAAGAAATAGGATTGTAGAAAGAAGAAGTGGGCGATGGTAGACAACAAGACCTGAAAAGAAGAAATTAGAAGTTATTAGTCTTTGGTTAGACATTTCTATTTGAAGAAGTGGAATAAATGGATTAAAAAATAAAGCAGGATGTGATCAGTATAGACTTAATATGATGGTATCTCTCTCCCCCTTTTATATTTTCTTGCTGATGCCTTTTTATTGCTCTCGTCAATGGTTACTAAAATCGTGCCAACCGCTTGTTTCCCTTCGTCGGTGAGCTTGTCGATTTCCCTTTGGAGCCAGTCTTCAATACAACTTTTCATGGGGGCCACATTGATCTCATGCTGGATTTTTATGTTGAAAAGATCACTTTCTAATTCCCTTAGATCAATAGAAATATTATGCAGATCCTGTTCAATTTCTTGATTTTTTTACCGAATAGCCCACTAGCCAGTTGTCCACGTCATCCTCATCATATTCAAGGATGCCGTAAAACTTTTCTAAAGACATCCCATTAAAAATAACAAATTTTTCATTGAAGGAATTCTTGGTTAAGAATAAGGAGTTGAGGATTAATTTTGGGTCTTGGACCTTGTTGGTACTTCCGACTAAGTCTATTTCGGCCAACTTTTTGAATAATTTGTCTTTCTTTGATATGACTTTTTCACATGATAGGACAATGAGATGTAGTTTCTTAACTTTCTCTTTCCAGGATGAATTTAATTCTTTGATACGTTTTGGGGAGGAGATATCTTCTTCTCTTCTTCTCATTTCTGTCATGTTGGTGACATTGATGCCAAAAGGGACAACTGTATCTAGATAGAGACCTTCTTCATTTTTTAAATCTGCCTGCAAATATTCCTGGAAGGCATGTGCCCTCGTTCCAAAGGAAATTGTACTTTTTGATGTTTCCTAGGATTCAATAATTAGCTCCATTCTTTTCTTCATATTCTTCTCCACATAGACTCTACACGATGTGAGGAGGTTGGAGGGTGCTTTTAACTTAGCTGCAGGGGTGGCAGACAAGATTATTGATAAAGGACTGGTAAGCAATGGGATAGGAATCAAAGCTTCCTCCAATTCCTTGATTCGGTCCTTCAATTTGGCATTCTTTGCCTCAAGCCCTCCAATGGAATCATCAAGAGCATCTCTATTTTCTCGGTGAATTATGGATATTTGGGACGAATGCATGTTCCTAAGGTTAATCTCTGAATGAGATTTCACTTTCTTATTTCTTACATCTCTCTTTTCAATAATTAAATTTTTAGATTCGTTGTAAAAAACAATGCTCTGGAATATGAAGGATTCATATTCCTAAAAAATATCGGTCTCAACTATATCCATTAGGGGATTATGGTGGATCACATCCCTGGGATGATCAACGTTGGGGAATACGTTTTCAATATCAGTCTCAAGTTCTATGTCTTCACTTTCAGTTCTGGGCTCTTCCTCTTCTTGCACAACGTTTTTTCTCTTCTTCCTCATGAGAAGCTTGTGAGAACTATCAATTTTACTCGGAGGAGGGTTCTTATCTCGTCCTCGATTTGAAGAATTGTGGTTTCTTTCTTACTGGGGTGGGACGTTGGAGCGATTCTCTAGGATGTCGTGCTCTTGTGAGTGGCAGTTGGGGATTGGAAAATATTCTCACCGGGGCCTTTTCCATGTTGTTTGTAGAATTCATTGGTGCTTTGCAATATCTCTAGGCCACCATCATTAGGAGCAGGAGTGTTCCCGTCATTGTCTTTGTCTTTGTTCATGAGTGTATGGATAAAATAATTGTTGAAGCCAACTACTAGTAAATGCTAAAAAAAAATCCCATTAGGGTCAAACCCTCTTAGATTTTCAGCATATCTTAGGTTCAAGTTGTTGAAATGGCCTGTGAATTCATCAGTATTATTAACATTCCTAAACACAAAGTCCCCGAATTTCCAAGGAAGAGGAATGAACTGTTTTTTTCTCTTCTCATGGAAAAAATGCAACCAGTAGTTGTATTTCCTTGCTATTTATGTAACAAAAATTTTGTCTGTAATGTGACATGGAAGGAAAGAAGGATTTTCCTTGGATCCAAAAATCATTATTACACTGTAGTTCTCCATTTGTTCAAGTGTCTTGTTCTTGTCCAAAAACTTGGTTTCCTGGTCAGACATCTGGGGAGCATCTTTCCTAACAATAAATATTTTAAAACTGAGACAAAGTCATTAAAAACCTCATAAAAACAATGGGAGTCCTTGTGCCTCCATAAGGCATGGTACCAGAAAGTTATTGGGTCGAATTCACAGTTTACCTTCTTGGAAATAGGCAGTTTTGGAAATGGATAACAATGTGCTACCAGGAAAACCAAGTAGGATGAGATATAAATTTCTTATCATGTTTGAATCATGACAATTGGGAACATATTTCAATGGAATTCATCTTCCCCCAATAAAAAATGGCTTGTTCCTTGACCATGAAATACAAAATATAAATAATCATGTGGGGAATGCTTGTTTTGGATTCTTGTCCCGTTATCCTCGTAAACAACCAGGAAATTTCCTGGAATGGATTTCTAAATGAACTAACTTGCAACCTTTTGATATCTTCAGGAACTATCGTCGGGTCTTCCAATAACTCGGGTAAGAGGTCCAACCAATTATCATGGTTTTTTAGGAAATCCTTGAAGTATTCTCCTCTAAAGGTCAATGTTGGCTCCGACAATCTCAATATATTGTGGAAGACCTGAGGTGACAAAGAGACATGAGAGTGGTTCCACAATGGAATAATTATTTGGATTGAAATATATCTCTCAAAACACCAAGAGACCACCTCCTTATAGTCAAATACTTCAGAGACACAACTTGCATGAGCAATTCCAGAGGTCCAAATTACATTGTTCTTGGAAGAAGGGGATGAGTAGTAAGAATATTCCCTGGACCACTAGAAGTTCTGGTCCTCACACCCGCAGATGTTCATTGTATCCCCACAGAACTGTTGTCGACATGCTTCCATAAGTTGACGAGAACATCCATTTTCTCTAGACAATGTTTGAAAGGAACACTCGGAAGGGATAATATAACCCTCCATAAATCTTGGTCTAATGCGTTTGAGTGGGAGATATCCTCAATCCTTTCGATAATTAATGAAAATATCTATGTTTGTTGCATGATGAGATGTTAGCATTAAATATTACTAATTACATACTTAGAAAGAAGTGCGAAGGTGGTAGGGATGACGAAGAGTAATTAAGGATTGGAGATTTTGTGAATCTGCCAACCCAATGACCTACGAAATTCATTCCATGATGTTTGAAATGAGCACTCGAAAGGGATAATATATCCCTCCGCAAATCTTGGTTTAATGTGTATTAATGGGAGATCTCCTCGAGCCTTTTTTTAATAATGACAATCTTTACAGTTCCTGCATGATGAGTTGTTAGCATTAAAGCTTACTAATTGCATATTTAGAAAGATGTGCGAAGGTGGCGGGCATGGGGAAGAGAGATTAAGGAATGGATAAGTATGGAAAGCAGTCGGTCGGGTTTCAAAATAGGGTAACAAGGGATACTCAGGAGAGGTGAGGGCCCGACGGTCAAATTGTGTGTCTCAGAAATTTTGAGTGAAAAATGTGTAACATGGAAGAGGGAACGATGGGGCTGTCTAGTGGTCAATTTTTATATCGTGGAATTTTGGGTGCAGTTTGTAGGCCGCGAAACAATGGAAGCGAATTCTTGAGCCCGCCTGTTCGGGAACCCGCAATTGAAAAAGTGGCTAAGTATGGAATGGGGAAGTGGTCGGTCGGACTCATTTTCAGTAATATATTGAAATTTTTAATGGATATCCCATTACCTGGAAAGATATTTTTTGCATGTTTTTGGACAAGTTGTATAGGGATACTCAGTGTGACTATCTCCTCGATTTTATCAATCATTAATGACAATATTAATGGTTGTTGCATGATGAGTTGTTAGCATTAAATCCTACTAATTGCATACTTGGAAAGAAGTGCGAAGATGGAATGCATGGGGAACAACAATTAATAATTGGAGATTTCGTGAACCCGCAAACTAGATGATCCGTGAAAGAGATTCCAAGAAATGGCCAAGTATGGAAAGAGGTCGGTCCGGCTTCAAAATAGGGTGACAAGGGATTCTCAGGAGACGTGAGGGCCCGATGGTTAAATTGTATGTCTTGGAAATTTTGAGTGCAAAATGTGTAACACGGAAGAGGGCATGATGGGAGAGTCCGTCGGTCAATTTGTATATTGCGGAACTCCGGGTGCTATTTGTAGGTCACGAAACAATGGAAGTGCATTCTAGAGCCCACCTGCCTGGAAAGCCACGATCGAAAAAGTGGCTAGGTATGGAATGGGGAAGCAGTGGGTCGGAGTTATGATATACAAGCATGAGTGAAAATGTGAACCCATGAGTTTGCCAACCCATGCACTTAGACATTTTCAGAAAAATGACTAAGTAACTAGAAAGAGAAAGTAGAGGAGAAAAAGAAAGGGGAATTCACTTAAGTATAGAAGAGGGAAAAGAAGGGGATAAAAGAGAGTGGGAAAATAGAAAAGGGGAGGGAAATTTTTGGAAGTGGGAATTGGTCTCAAACAAGCCCCATTGTTTCCAAATCATCATTTTCTAGTCCAATATTTTACCCATGTACTTGTTTTGTATTGTGTTTGTATCATTAAAAAGGGTGTGAGCAAATGGAAATATAAACTATAACTTGATTTTTGCCTATAACTATGTATAGTTGATTTACAGGCGCTATTGATGTTTGGATTTTGTAGATAACTGTGGGTTAGCATAATTTTTCATTCTTATTGTGATAAGGCCTTAAAATAACTAGAATAAGTAAGAATTTTTTCCAATTCAATTCTCACACAACTCTTTTTTATGATCCCATAATACTCATCTTTGTCGATTCGATGATAGGGAGGTTGATTTGGTAGATTGGGATATTGGTCATTTTAGGCGACTGGGGTGCCTCAGCTAATGCTTTGATGAATATTTGTTTTATTGCAACGTGTGGGAGTAATTATGTATTTGATACATTGTTTAATGCCTTGAAATATTATTTTAAGTATCAAACTTCTTGCAACTGATTATTCATTGAATGGTTTGTTGTTTCCTTCTGTTTTTACCTCTATTATTTCACTTGTATGTCATTACTCTACTACCAGCCAAGGAGAATCCTCATCCATATCATCTTTCCAATTTGACCATGCTTTTGTCTTGGTGAAACAACCCTCTAACTCACCAACAAATTTGAAAGAACGACCACTCCAAACTTTTGGTGGTCTGGGTCTACCCTTTAGCACTCAGGTGCAGAATTTAGGAGAAAAAGTAACAATGAAGTCAATTAGATAGCTCTACATTCTCTTGAATCAAACAATAGAGAAAGTGAGTCATAGTTATACTTTCCAGGATGTGTTTGCATAAGAGAAGCATCGAAAAGATAAATCAATGGAGGGTTGTTGAAATAAACTTATTGTACTATCAACTTGACCGTAATTATAACAATGACGAACTTGAATTTTAATTTTGTGGTTGATGTCATAGCCCCATTTGACTTCAAATAGCATATATCATTTTTTTTCAAAATATTTGCGAAGAAGAATTTTGGTAATTTCATTAATAAAGTAAAAGTGCTCAAATAGAGGTCATGGGATGGACAACCAATAGTATGTTTCCTTCTCAAGTGAAGGAATCAAGGAAGTGAGAGGGAAATTAGAGATCATTCGCTCAGTAAGGTTGATATGAGAACAAAAATTCTTGGGTGGGGCCCCAACTCCCGCGTCGTGAATTGGTGTTGCTATGTTCTATCTACATTATGAATGGAATTGAATATTGGTTTGAAACTGTGTGTGAAATACATTTATGTTTCCGTAGAATCCTTATTTGATCGACACAATGCATTGTCACATAATTGTTCCATGCTTAATATTTGATCAAATTACTTAAGTCAATACAATATTTAAGAATTACGATACTATTGAACCATACAAACGAGAAGAGGTGTTAAATCCAACAAAGAATCCCCAACCAAGATTCCAAGGCAATTTTAATAGTAAATCTATAAGAAAAATAGTGGGTAATATATATTTATCCATAGACATTGGATTGAGTTAATTTCACCGAAGCATTGAACATACTTATCATAAATAGAAGTAGAGGAGTTATAAAAAAAGAACATGCATACAATTATGTGTTGTTCATCTAGTGAAACAAGATGCAGAAGGCATCGACAAGCTCTTGAACATGCATACAAAACTAATTATCATGATATTTTAGGAACTCCTTGCAGTATTCTCCTATGAAGGTCAATATTGGCTCAGGAAATTTCAACATCTTGCAGAAGACCTGAGGTGACAAAGAAACAAGAGACTGGTCCCGCAATTGAATAATTATTTGGCTTGAAATATATCTCTCAATGCACCAAGAGACCATCTCCTTACAGTCAAATACTTCAAGGATACAGCTTGCACCAGGGACAAATCCAAACCCTAATAAAAAAAACCAAAAAATGAAAGGAAAGGATACATCTCTAAGGGCCAGGATGGCCATTCGAGTCGAGAGACTCAAACTCTCATGATGCAAAGAGACTATTACATTCAACGTCGGTTTCTTCTCTGAAACCCCTTCCTTTGGTCTTCTTAGGGCGAACATGACTGAGCTGGGAAGTGCCCCCCATTATGCTAGATTTCAATTTGGATGCAGGAGTAGTAACAACGTCTGCATTTCCATCATCCATCGTCGTATCATTGTCCATAAGATCATCTTCTTCTGGCTCGAAATCGACCGCATCAACCTCTGTGCCAACCATTCTTGCGTGATTTTCTGCAAAATCCTTGAAATTTGGAGCGGCGATGGATATACAGAGAGAATGCAGTATATACACATTTATAGGGTTATAAAACAAAGAAACACATGGGGGGCAGGATATACACATTTATATGGTTATAAAAAAAATAAGCGCAGGGGGGGTTATCTGAGTAGGAGGGGTTGCCTTGGAATTCTTTGGCTTGAAATATATCTCTTGACACACCAAGGGACCATCTCCTTACTTCCTTCTAGGCAGAAGGGGATGAGTAGTAAGAATATGCCCTAGACCATTGGAAGTTCTGGTCATCATGCCCGAAGGTGTTTATTGTATCTCCACAAAACTATTGTCAAGTTGTTTCCATAAGTTGACGAAAACGTCTGTTTTCTCTATATGATGTTTGAAATGAACACTCGGAAGTGATAATATAACCCTCTGCAAATCTTGGTTTAATGCGTATCAATGGGAGATCTCATCGAGCCTTTCGTTGATTAATGACAATTTCTATTGTTCCTACGTAATGAGTTGTTACCATTAAAGCTTACTAATTGCATACTTAGAAATACGTGCGAAGGTGGAGGGGACGATGAAGAGTGATTAAGGATTGGATATTTTATTAAGCCACCAACCCAACAACGCAAGAAAGAGATTCCATGATATTTGAAATGAACACTCGGAAGGGATAATATAACCCTCCGCAAATCTTCATTTAATGCATATTAATTGTTAGAAAAACAGGACCGCGGAGCAATAAAATAAAACAAATGCGGAAACAAAACATAGAAGATACACAATACAAGAGAGACAAAGATTTATGTGGT
>JASDQU010274218.1:0-15006 GCA_032191745.1 Picea mariana
GGGTTTTTTTTTCCCTAGAGGGTTTCCTAGGATAAATGCTGTGTCTCTTGTGAATGTGTATTTCTCAGTGATCTTGTTCTTATGATGCTCTTATCTATTGAAATGCAAAGAACTATAATAATGGCATAAACATTAACAACCCCAACCCTTGGTGTTCCAATGATATTGACAATGAAGATCAACTCTTGCCCTGATGAGATCAACGATCGTGACTTAATCATCCGTTGAGGTCACTTAAGTGCCCTACACCCTCATAAAGTCACTTCCACACATTAAAAATTAAAAAAGCTAAACTTGACTTTATAAAATCACTTTATAAAAATACTTTATAAAGTCACTAGGGAGAAATATGCTTGGTCACTTCCACATACTGGACGTCGCCAATGTCGAAGTACCTCCGAGCTACCAAGTCTAACATTTTTTTAACTACTCTTCCTTTTGGTGTTAAGATTATCCATGCACTAATCGGAGGGCTTGGATTTTCCTCTGATTCTCCATCGAAGGGCATTGTTTAAACTTTTTTGAATCCAATCTTTATAATCATTTAAATGGGATCACATTTATGTACTGTTTTTGATACTGGTTTCTATCCCTTTCTCTTCCCAATTTGCCAAACCATAAGTAGTCTTCGAACCTTTTTCATGTTGGCTTAATTTGCTCTGCCCACTTTCACCTTAAATTTTGGAATAAGCATTTGTCTAATCAAGTTGGCATTGGTTGTTTAGACGTGTTCAGGATATACCATTTTGTCATTGAATATCTTGTCATTTTGAGCAGCCATATCTTCCAAGAGAGTAATATTCCAAATTCCCTGAAATTTTTTCTTGTTTTTCCTTCAAGGTATAAGAGAAACCACTTACATAACATTTCTTCTTTAGAAGATGTTGTAATAGAGGAGGGGAGACCCATTTTAGTAAACAGGGAGTTGCAGACTTTGGAGGTGACAAAATATTCAAATAAAACAGGAAAGGAGGGTTCCTTGTTTACACAACATAAAACACATCTTGAAGAGGGTTCCTTGTTTACACAACATAAAGCACATCTTGAAGGACCAACAATTCCTTGTTTCACCAGGCTCTCCCCGGTTGATAGTGTCCCATGTGCTTAGAAGTTAGAAGAAGTCAAGTTTAGGGATGGAATAACTCAATCAGATCTTGTTTCATTTGATTTCTAGAGAGAGGAAGGATGTGTCTATTCCATGAAGTTTGAGGTGTCTCTTTAACAAAGCATTTTCTTGATTGGGTACCCTTGTTTACATATGATTTATTCCTTTATTTATTGGAGCTTTCCCTTCCAGAGCTTGGGTGAGCAAGGTACAAAGGGTGTTCAGAGTTTTAAGAAGTGGAATGGGATGTGTCCACTTCTTCGAAAGGGGAAGAATGCGAATTAGCCCATGAGGAGATACGTGCCAAAACTAAAAGATTGTTAACTTTACACCATCTTCTAATTGGAGGGATTTCCAGATTGGATTTTAGTGTTTTTCCAAGAGATATGATCTTCTCAAATCTTTCCACAAGAACCATCATTTGGCTACCAATTAACGTAGTTTTTAATTAAGGGAAATGCCTTTAGAATGGTTTTAAAGGATTGCAAAAATTAAGGGAAAGGACTTTATAATGGTTTTAAAGATTGGCAATCTTTAGGACAAGGGAATTTTAAAAGATAATTTCCCATGTCTCCAAAATATCCTTTGGATATCAAACAAGAAGATTTTAATCAAGGGAAAGGTCTTTTTTTTTTCAATCTCACTATCCTTATATCAATATATCACAGTGGGAGTACATACAAGACTGTTTGTGACCTGCCACTAGGGAAACCATGTTCACAACAGTTCAAAAAAGGCCTAGAGTTTGGATCAAAATGACGATGAGGAGGACAAAGACTAGTTGCATATAGTAGCTTGACATCACTGATTATAATCATAAAAGAAACCCTATAACAGAAATCTAGAAAGAGCGTTGTTGTTCCTATACACCCTATTAGAAAAAGACATGAAAGCCATATCGAGCCAATAAAAGGTACTACCCGTTTTGTTTGTCCATAGGGTCTTCTGGGTCATCAACCATCCTGATGGGATTGGATGGTGTACCCTCAGAAGTCTGAGCTTGGCCAACCATTGCAACAAGAACATCCTGTGATTTTATGTGGTTTGAAACAATGATCTGTATGCCGCCAAAGACTGCATTGCAAATTGCCTCAAATTTCTTGTCTAACAGGTCCAATTTCTATAATATACCTTGTTGTCCTCTCTAGTCCATCACCTGGGCTATGAACTTGTCTAACAAGTCTAATTTCTATAATATACCCTGTTGTTGTCGTCCTCTCTAGTCCATCACCTGGGTTATGAAGGAATTCTTCAACGAATAAAGCTCAATGAGCTTAAAGACCTTGGTGTCTCTGGACCTAGAAAACCCGGTGTCTGGCACTTAGTGTTCCAATTGGAGATTGGAAAACTTCCTTCCTTTTTGGTCGATAGCCTGCTCCATGGAAGTTACCTTGTTCTTGATGTCCTTAGAAAACTTGTGATGGAAATTCTCTGTGGCCTTCATGGCATCCACTTGGGCCTTGGTTATGCACTGGGTGGTTTTTTGATAGAAATAACTTTTGGCATGGGGTTTGGGGAAACGGTCATGACATTGCCTGCTAAATTCATGCTAGTCACCTTGCTTAGTTCGCTTCATGGTCAACAAATTGCAACAGAGTTATCGGAGGGAGGGATAGAATTGTGAGTGGTGGGATGAGCCAATGATAGGGGAATGGGTCTGGGTGGAGAGTAGGGTTGATAGTTGAGGCCCTGGAATAGTCAAATTCACCTCTTTCCCACAGTGGCACGTCCTCCTTCAAAAACAAGAAGAACTGGATAAAATGACAGCAAGATGAGCCAAGAAAAAAAACAGAGGGAGAGCTTACTAGAGCCTTCGAAGACATAATCTTGGAGAGCAGAGATTCTACCCTACCATTCCCTGCATCTAAGAGCAAAGACATAATCTTGGGGAGCAGAGCTTGTACCCTACCATTCCCTGCATCTAAGAGCTTGCATTTCACTATCGCCATTGAGTCCTGTCTAGCCATAAAAACCCTGAAACCATTTGAATTAATGATTTTGCACAATGGTGGTTCCATCATCAATTGAGGTTGGTTGTATTGTGTGGGATAGGGTGGTTTGGCAATGAGGGTCGGAGCATTGCCCCATACCCCAAGTGACCGCATATATGGAGTAGCTCAGGCGGGCCTGCATGCAGGGATTGCTTAAGCTCCTATTAAACTGCCAACTCAGACACCCCATCTCGGGCAAGGGAAATAGGGAAAGGGAAAGATCCTTAGAATGGTTTTCAAGATTGGTAATCCTTGAGTTTGTTGCCTCTGTTGCGTGCCTCACTTGGTAGCCATATATCCATAACATAATTCTAAGGTCCTGGCCTAACAACACACTAAATTGATGAGTGAGACTTTCTTGTTCATGAGGTAAGAGATTCTCTATGCATTGGATTTTCATTGCTTAGTCTACAGTGGTGTACATACCCTACCCCTCCAAAGAGGCATTATTTGTACTTGTTTTTGAGTTTGATGATGATGTCCCATGCAAATCTCGAGTGACTTCTTAGCGAAAAAGAGTATGCTTGTATTTATGTATGGATGATGCTAGATACCAATTGTGAACGACTTCTTAATCAAAGGGATACTTTCATAACTTAACACATAGTATCTTGCAAAGTTGTAGTTTATGGTTGATGAGTATTTATGGAAAGCATTTCAATTGAAAAAAAGAAGACTCACAAAACCTTCATTAAATTCACGTGCATATGAAAGGCGTAGATCCATCACATGTATTTCATAATATATAATTTTAGTGGGACATACTAATTAGAAGTAGTGTCATCATCTTTTAATCTAAATGATAGTCTTACATTGTTAGAACATACCAACCTCAGAAAACTCAGATAAGTGCGAGCCATAATAGTCGAGATGGAAAGAAAGTGAGAAGAATCTCGTGCCAAGCCAAACCCTTAGATTGCTCCTCCATCACAACACTAAAGGCCATGAAACTAATAGGCGATTGAAATGGTGGATGGGTGGAGTAACTAAAGAATGGTTGCGAAGGTCGAACACTTAGGAATTCTCATGACTAGAAAGAGTAGTTATAAAATTTAGTAGAATTTGTCAATAGACTAGAAACCATGCCTTTGACCTCGATTCCCTGTGGATTTATAATATTTCCATGTTGTTATGGGTCATCTAATGAAGATCCCCATCAACGGGAACGATTTCTCATGAAAGGATTGAGAAAAAACCCTAGAGGGGGAGGGCAGGAATGGCAACTAGCCTGCGCTTACTGCATGTTAATACCTCAAATAGTCAAGACAATACTAACAGTTGTGCTGATCATGTTGGCCTTTTATTGCTACCTTTTATGCTTTTCTATTTCTTTTTATTTTTTTGATTGAATAATCAGTGTATAGGAAATCTCAGATCTCCCATATAAAATATCTCATAACAAGTAGCATAATTAATGTTGAAAGTAATCATGTGTGCATGGGTTTGGTTAATATGTTGAGGTGGTGGGTTTGAGTATGCAACAAATGGATGGTATGGGGTGTATGTGGCCTATATCATTGCTAGTACATGTCGAACCTTAGGATTTGCTGATAAAAACAACTAGAAAGAATATACCAAACAATACATTTAATGTAAAATGACCCAAATAATTGTGGTTCAAGAACGAGAAGCTAGATGAATTTTAGATTGTGAATTTAAATCTGAAGTTGTTGTACAAGTCGAACCTTAGGATTTGCTGATAAAAGCAGCCAAATGAAAGAATATACCAAACGATACATTTAATGTAAAATGACCCAAATAATTGTGGTGCAAGAATGAGAACCCAGATGAATTTTAGATTGTGAATTTAAAGTTTGAAGTTGTTGTAATGAGTGTAGAGAAGGATGTAGTGCCACTATTGCTTGAGTGCTTAGTTCAGTATATAAAACACTTTATTATAAGTGTTACAGTTGAGCAGTCTCTCAATGGTGTGTTATTGAATATTTTCGCTACTTACACTACTTATTAAGAACACCGCTTGCTACACTGAAAAACATTTGTCTCAATCTCAAAAAGTTGTTGTGAATCTCAATAAGTTGTAAATATGGATTAGTATGTAGAACTTTTTGTTTGAAATATGGATTAGTATAGATAACTTTTTGTTTCAAGTACTATAATTGAGCTCATCCTTGGAGAAGGTCTCTTTAGTGGTATGCTATTGAATATCCTTGTTACTTATTAACAATGCATTTTACATACCAAAAAGCATTTGTCTCGACCTCAAAAAGATGTTGTAAATATGGTAGAGAAAACATTTGAGGAAAAGTAGAAAGCATTATTTCAATTTATGAAATGCTTGTTCTTCTCTAGGAGTCCGATGAGAGGATTTTTTATTGTTATCTTGCCTGAGTGGGCCAACAATGTGGGAATAATGGTGGGTGAATTTCATGCATCCCAAGAAACCCTTGAGATCTATGGTGTTGGTGGGAGTAGATTACCCTATAAAATCTTTATCCATAGTAGGATTTGTGTGAGTTGCAATGTCTCTAATCATAGGACCTAGTTATTAAACAGGAGTTTCTCCAAAGAAATGATTTTTTTCATTTTTGCTTGCAATTTGTGTTGTTGGAGGAGGTCCATAATTGTGTATGTGCTAGAATGAGTTGACTAAGCTCCATTGAAGACCCAAATATTATCCAAGTAAATCACTACGAACTTATCAAGATGAAGAGAAAAAATGTTATTGGTCCTCTACATGCAGGTGGTAAGAGCATTGGCGAGGCTAAATGACAAGATAAACAATTAATATATGAAAAAGTTGGACATGAATGCTGTCTTCGAAACCTATATAGGTTCCATCCAAACTTTTTGATAACTTGAAACTTACAACGTGATGTTGAAACTTGAATTTTCATTATGGTTTCACTTGGTCAACAAGACGTTTGCAAGTTGAAACTTGAATTTTCCTTGTCTATAGTGTCTTCTATGACTTCCCTGATGTTGAAACTTGAATTTTCATTATGGTTTCACTTGGCCAACAACACCTTTCCAAGTTGAAACTTGAATTTTCCTCATCTATAGTGTCTCCTATGAATTCCCTTGAGCTCAAGAGTTCACCAAGGATCCTCTCAAGGCTTACAATATGATGTTGAAACTTGAATTTTCATTATGGTTTCACTTGTGGCCAACAACACCTTTGGAAATTGAAACTTGAATTTTCATTATGGTTTCACTTGTGGCCAACAACACCTAATTGCAAACATTCCTTATGACTTCCCCTTAAACTCCATAGGTTTTTACGGATCTTATCAAGGCTTACAATGTCTTCTTGGATCTCATGGTTTACATTGTGGCTTCCTCTAGAGCGACTCACACCTTGTCTCTAATTACCCTTATGGATTCCACTTGAACTTAGAAAGTTTCCAATGATTTTCTCAAGTTTACAATCTCATGTTGGAGTTTGTTGGAGGGAGAGACAATCTTCAATGGAGAAGTTGTTAGAGGGAGGAAAAGATTAATGACAACTTCCTAGTGGAGCTTGTTGGAGGGAGGAAAACATTAATGCCAACTTCCTAGTGGAGCTTGTTGGAGGGAGGAAAACTCGATTTGCAACCTCTTAGTAGAGAGCTCTATTACGGAATCCGAGCTAGTGAATATTTGTTAAAGCAGGGCAAAAATTACAGTGTTAACCAGTGCCAATCCCCTCTTGACTACCCTTGTCAATTTCCTATGTTGGTATTCAACCTCTTGGCTCTTCATTTATGCCATTTTATTTACCATTACACTAATGTGTACATTTTTTTATTGTCTACCATTACACTAGTGTGTCCCTTTTTGAAAACATGATATGCCTAAGCAATATGATGCCATGTAAAATAAATATGAATACGTAGTCATACATGCATTAAGTATATGCATATATGTACTTCACAGACACACACATAGACATACATTTTGCATGTATACTTAACCCATCAATTGCCATGAAACCCTCTTGATTGAGTAGCATTCTCCTCATTCAACCTTGTGACCCCCTTGATTTAATATCTTGCGACCATATGCATCATTGGGCCACTAAAGAATTGTTTTCAAACGTACTTCTTAGTCATTTTATGCAATAGGGGTTATACAACTTGAGTGGGCCTTAAGAACATGTTTTCTCCTAGGGGGTCACATGTTCAAATCCAAAGGGGGGTTGTAGATTTTAGTAGTCAAATCATTGCATGGAGGGTGTTTATCCCACAAACAAGTGGGTCTCATACACCATTTTGGTGTTTGATCTCTAGTTGTGACCTTAAGATTAGATGATTATTATTATTATTATTATGATTTTTGGTCAGCATTTTGACTTTGCATAAGTTTGTCTACTTTTTACAATGTTCTTCAAAATCTAGGAGATGCAAATATTATTTGGATGTTTTTTTGTATATATATAGTTTGAGAAGTTTAATTGACTAAAGTCATTGAAATGAATAATTTTGTCTCTTTATAATATTTTTTTAATAAATAAATAAATTATGAATATTTATATTTTTATAAGAAAAATGGATGAAAATTTTAAGTTGCCATATAAAATCTTTTACGTTTACCGCATGGATAAGCAGTTAAATTGTAACTCATGGTAGTATCCAGTCTCATGTATGTGATTAAGGCTAAATGTTACTTGAAAGCACATGACCCAAGTGGAGGTAGCCTTACCAATGACCACAAGGGGTATTACTTTCTTGCAGATACTATCTTGGTTGAAATTATCTTCCAATTTTGGAGTAGGACCTATAACTGTTTTTGATTGGCTAAGATCTTGTCTTCCTCAAACCTAAGAAAATAGGTTAATGACCCAAGACATACAAACATTTGGTACACATGCATTTGGCTAGGGACCACCAACTGGTTATTTAAGGTGGTCTGGTTCTCCTTGAATAACAATGATGAGCCAACCCGCATTATAAGAAGTATTACCACCTCAAAAAATTAACCTTTGCATTAATTTTTTTATTGATAATTTTTTTTTTCCAAAGCAAAAAGTGTAATTTTTATTCCTTGAGCGGGTCAAAATTACATTTTGTAGGTGCTTCTAGAGCACTACACACTATGAAAGTGTGTGCAATAGCTGAAGATAGGTGGGCATTTGTATGACTTCTCTTCATGGCTGTATCATATTTATGATATGTAACAAAATTACACCCATGACAAGGTGTACAATCTTTCTGGTTATAAATGTCTTTTATATACAAGAGAAGATCACCACTGTTGTGGATTATGTCTGTCTTTTTTGAAAGAAACAAAAGCAGATTATAATGTCTTCGATAACACCTTTATACAGTTTGTTGAAAAAGTGAGTAAAACGTGGCTATGCAGGTCAATCCAGTGAAGATTGCTAGTAACACTGTCAGGTACGTAGCTTTTGTTCGATTGTTCAATCTTGTAGTAGCTCTTGTTCTTCTATAAAAGGCCTGTGATAGAAAGCATTTGAGTCTTCCCGTTTTTTCTCAGTGATATGCCACTGCCCTTGTAGGAGCTGCAATCCTTCTTTGGACAGTGAGTCTGCTACAATGTTTCTGTCCCTGTATACATGAGATATAGCCACAGTATCAAAAGTGTCCAAAATCCTGTAAATTTCCTCCAGAATAGGACTTAGCAAAACACTGTGATAGTTTTGGTGTTTATTAGGCCAATTTATTACATTCATAGAGTCCCCAAAAAATTGTAAATGATGTATTTCTTTTTCTCTGGCAAAAAGAAGTAGAAGCTTCATGGACATAAGTTCAGAAAAATTGTTTGTACCCCTTCCCAGTCCCATTTTTAATAGGAAACTATGGTTTTCAGAGAGGTGTAGGACAACAACTCCTCCACATACAAAGTTCTGAGCAGCGCCATCAAAATAAGCCCACGGTTTTGAAGTATCTATTGTCTCTTGTTGTCTTGCCCTTATTATTTTTGAAAGTTTGGTTTGGGGGTAATGGGCAAGGATTGATAAACTTTGTGCTGCTATTAGTTCTAGGATTGTGGCTTTTTCCTTGAAGATTTATGAGTTTCTTGCAAGCCAGATTCCCCAGCTTATTAGAAGAGGAAGTTCTTTGATTTCTTTATTTTTTGGGGTATCTGTCCAAGTTTTCCAAGCCGTTTCCATAGATTTTCCATCCCATAAGCAATTCTGTCTTAGGCTTACTAACGTTTCAGTCCAAACTTTTATTGTGGAGGGGCCGGTGATGAGAATATGTAGAGTGGTTTCATTTGTATTTTTACAGAGGGTGCATCTCCCTGGGCCTTCTATTTGACGCTTGTTCAAGGCCTCCCAAGTTGGGATTCGATTATTTACGGCTGCCCACATAATTTTTTTTTGCTTTTTTGTGGGCATTTTAGCTTCCAAAGACCTTTCCACCACCATTTGGGGTTTTGTTGCAATGGGTCAATGTTTAGTGCTATGTACCCTGCTTTTGGAGTGTAGAAGCCTATTGGATCTTTTTTCCAAACTAGTTCATCCTCCTTGTCAGTTATTTTGATGTGGCTTCTTTTGAGTGCGGCTATATAGGTTGTCAATGATTCTGCTTGAATCCCAATGATTCCTATAAGATTTGCATTTTTCCAACCTTGGTTCCATAAATTTGTGGTTGGGGTGTTGGCTAATTGAGAGAGGTAAAATATACCTTGCATGTGGAGTTGTTCAATTAGGTCCTTCGACAGTATATGGGAGTTCCCACTTTCTGGCCATGGATCTGTACAAATTCGTAAATGATTTCCTTTACCCACCCTCCAAGCAAGACTATCCTCGACCACTGGGAAGGAAGAGATCATTGCTTTCCAAATAATCGAACCATTTGTTGAAGCTTTGAGTGGGATTCTGATCCAATCTTCAATTGAATTCGGGGAAATATATTTTTGTGCTATTACAAGTGTCCACACGCTGGTATATGAGATGAGCCTCCAATAGGCTTTTGCTGCAAGGGCTTTTGAGAAGAGGAATTTCTTTTTGAGCCCCTAGCCTCCTAAAGATTTTGGCAAAGCTATGTTGTTCCACTTTGACCAAGGCTGTGTAAACTTTTCTCCCGAACCAGACCATATGAAATGTGCACATATCCTTCTGATTTTTCTTCTGATTTTTTTTAAGACTCCTTTTGGAATCCATGCTAGCGATATCCAATAAATTGGAATGGCTTCCAGAACTGATTTTGTCGGTGTGAGTCTACTTGCTCTTGATAACCATTTGAAGCTCCAATTGTTTAATCTTTTCTCTAGTTTTGCTATCAACCATTTCCAATCATCTTTCCTGTAGCTATTTGGCTTTAATTGAAAGCCCAAGTATTTTATTCCTTGTGAGATATCCTGAAGAGTAAAGGGAAAAAGTCTTCGGTATACTTCCTTTTCTTCTTCGTTCATTTCAAAGGTAGAGATTGTTGATTTCTGTTCATTTATTATCATACTTGTGGCTAAGTGGAACAACGAGAGGATGTCGTCCAAGGTTTCAACATCTCCAGCTTTTCCATCACAGAAGATAAGGATATCATTCACAAACAAAAGGTGTGTTATTCTCAGCCCTGTTGTAACTGAAATTCCCTGAAAATTCCCTGATCTGGCTGTTGCTTCAAGAGATTTACTCAGACCCTCCGCTACTAGAAGGAAGAGAAGGGGTGACAAAGGACATCCTTGTCGCAGTCCTCTTTCAGATTTGAAGAAGGGGGAGGCTGCCCCATTGATGAGTACTACAAAAAAAACTGAAGAAATGCAAGCCATTGCCCATTTTATAAATGGAAATTGAAAGCCTAGGTGGGTGAGTAGAAGACATATATAAGCCCAGTTTACTCTATCAAAAGCCTTTGAAAGATCGATCTTTAGGATTAATCCTTTTGATCTCGTGGTCTTTAGACTATGGAGGCCTTCTTGTGCAACCCTTATTGCCTCATGAATTTGTCTCCCTTCTAGAAAATCGAATTGTTCCTTGGAGATGGCTTTTGAAAGTAAGGGTTTTAGCTTGCAGGCAATGATTTTGGCAATAATCTTGTAAATACAGTTACAAAGGGAGATTGGCCTGAAATCATTGAAGGTCTATGGGTCATTTACCTTTGGGATGAGGGCAATAAAAGCAGAATTGAAAGGCCCATGGATTCTACCATTAGTTCAAGATTCCTCGATTACCTTTAGCAGGTCAATGCCAATCAGATCATAGAATTCCCTGAAGAATTCAATTGTCCACCCGTCTGGTCCTGGGATTTTGTCCTTCTGGAAGCTTTGTAGGGTTTCTTTTAACTCATCTTCTGTGACTTTGGCAAATAAAGCTTGATTCCCTTGCTCATTCACATAGCTTGGGAGGTATAAAGCCATTTTTATTATTTCTGCAATATTTATGTTCCTGTCCGCTTTGAAAAGGGTCTGGAAATGGTTTTTACCCAAGTTTGCTAGTCCTTCAAAAGTTTTACAGGGTCTGCCCTCCTGATCCTTTAAGCTCCAAATGGTGTTTTCTGCTTTCCTTCCTTTTGCATATGCTTGAAATAATTTTATGTTTTCATCCCCTTTTTCTAGCCATATAACTCTTCTTTTTAATCTCCATGAAT
Source organism: Picea mariana (assembly GCA_032191745.1). NCBI lineage: Eukaryota > Viridiplantae > Streptophyta > Pinopsida > Pinales > Pinaceae > Picea > Picea mariana. The sequence goes on from JASDQU010274218.1 coordinate 11,586, forward strand.
TCTCTTGTTCTGCGAGCAAGATTCTTTGTCTTGCTTGTAAATTTTTAAAATTTTCGCGAGCTTCAGTTGAAAGAAACACTGCCTCTGGGTCTTCGTGGAAAAGTCTAAGTTGTTCCTCAATATTTTGTAGTTCATGTTCCTCTATACTCTGTTTTGCTTTTGCCTAAGGAATGACTGGTTTTTAAAATATTTTAAGATTTGACGCAAACTGGATGCTCGCTGGAGTGTCCTCTATATCCCTTAAGTTGGTCTAGTTTGTCCTAATTAGTTGTTGAAAACTTTCATCATTTATCCAAGAGGAATTGAATTTGAAAGGGGCTGCCAGTTTATCGGGAGTTCCTTCCAGTTCGATCCAGACTCGTGAGTGATCTGGTTCACCTCCGCTTCCAATCCATTGATGAAATTGAAAAGGGAGCATTGCAACAGGGTCAAAGATCAAGAAACGATCTATTCTTTTTGCAACACGGCCTTCCCCTACCCTCATATTCCTCCAGGTGGGTAACAATTTAAGGGGGACCACGTCAATAAGTCCATTAGAGGCCAATAGATGGTTGAAAAATCCTGCTTGGCTGTCTGGGCAGGCTGTTGGTCCCCAACTTTCTGCTTCCCCCAAAGAGAAGTTTAGGTCTCCTTCCAGGATTATTAGTTCAGTTTTTAGTAGATCTTTTGAAAACAAGTTTACTCAGAAAGTGTTCTGATTAGTATATGGCCCATAAACAATAATTATTCTGAACTCCTTTCCAATCCCTTCCAACAAAAAATCACCTCCTAGAACATAGTCCATTGCCCAAGAGTTTATGAGTTTTAGTCTTCGGGATCTCCAGCCGATGACTAGGCCCCCCGATCTGCCTTTGGGATTTTGACCCATGAAAGCCCAGCCTGGGAGGAGGGTAGAGAGAATTTTTGTCGCCACCTCTTCGTTTGAGAGAGTTTCTTGTAGAAGTACAATTTCTGGTTGGTTTGTCAAGACCAACCTTTTAAGTGCAGATGTTTTGGGGGAACTCGCCAAACCCCTGCAATTGTAGGTGAGAAGCTTCATGGGTGAACCCTTGCTAGGGTTTTCGTTGCTCTAAGCACCCTAACAATTGATTTTTGTCGACCAGAGGCAATATCAACCAAAGCTCTGGATCGAGCCTTGTACAGATGTGAGTTTTTACCTCGCCCCTTCTTAGTTTTTTTGGACCTCTGGGTTTGGTCCCAATCCTTTCTGGTCAGAGTTTGGAATAGAGATGATCCTGTTGTGGAGTTGATATCTGATCACTGAGTCTTCCGACTCTTCTGATGAGGATTCCTCGAGGGGAAGAGGGGGGAGGGTGCCAGGCGCAGAGCCTAGTGGAGTTTTAGAGGGGAAATCGATCGGGGGGGGGGGAGCAAGGATGAAGGATTGTGTGAGGGAAAAAAGTCGGGGAAGCTAGAGGGTGGAGGGATCGGGGGGGGGAGACCTCCATTCAAACAAGAAAAACTATAATCCTTAAAAAAACCATTTGCTGAGCGAGAGATAGTAATATGCATACCCAGAACACTGTAGACTAGGAATTATGGGACGACCTCTGTGCCTGCTTCTGAAGCTGACGTCTCTCTTCCGGCTGGGACTAGAGCCAAAATGTTTCCACCTTGCGTGTGTGGATCCTCCACTTCTTCAGTCTGCATCGCTGCTTGTTCGCTAGTAGTATTTCCCCCTGTGGAGGACTCCGTAGAGGGGGGGTTGGTATCTTTGGAGGTTTGAATCTCATTGTTTCGTCTGTTTTCTGAAGTGGAATGAGGGGTTCTGTGTCCCTTCGAGCTGGATTTACATTCCTTTATGATGTGACCGTATTCGTGACACCTCCTGCAACGAAAATGGACTCCTTCGTAGTCTAGAATTTTCACCCTGGTTCTTCCCAAGTATGTTAAATTTAGATATTCCTTTAAGCCTTCTCTTATGTTTAATAAGACAAGGATCCTTGTTACAACCATCTCCCCTAAATCTATGAATCCCATATTTGCGGCTAAGAATTCTCTTAAGTGATTCTCGATAGCTTGAAAGCATTTTTCATTCTAGAGATGAGCGGGAAGTCTCAACATTCAAATCCAAATGGGAATGGAGTCCAATATCTCATTATCGACGTAAACAGTGGGGCTCCATAGTTTTAGAAGTATAGGTGAGGAGTCTATGAACCAATTTTTCTGGAGAACTGAAATAGCCTTAGATTTTTCTGAGAAAATAAGCATAAACTAACCTCTAGACAATTGACTAATTTTTGGAGGCAGGCTGAATATGACATCCCAAGTTGACGTCGCCCAGGCTTTTAACATTTTTTTCGCTAAATTGACGTTCATATGATTTTCCAACTAGGGTTTTGTCTGCCATTTCTACTACTCCTGATAAGGTTAGGTCATCGCCCAAGGCGAAGTCAAGATTTGATTTTGAAGATCCTACACACTTGTTGTGTTTTCTATGTCTTAACTCGACAACTCCCGCGTGATTTCGGATTTGAGGGTTTTGTGCAACATTGGCAGACTCCCCCCCGAAAACTGTGACCACTCACTAGAGTTTGTTGGCCGAAGATTTGCTGAAATAAAACCCTCCTTCACCACTATTGAGTGGTCTTGGAAATATGCTTGTTCCTCAAAAGAGTAGAGATGTGCCGGATTCATGCCTTGTTCTACAGGAACCAAGTTTGCAAGAGCTTGAGCAGAAGTAGGCACTACTACATATTGAAAATTTTGCGACGACCACTTGCGACAAAAGTACTTTTTCGTCGCAACATGCAAGAGAAAAGGTTCAAGTTTTTTAAATCCACCCCGTATTCGTTGCAATCTCGACGCATGTAGTTTGACCAGATTATTATGGTCAATGTTCGTCGCAAAAGCGACGCCGATACTTTGTCCTTCGCAATAGCGACGTGTGACTTAACCTTAAAATTGACCGTTAAAAATGACCTAAAATAAATAGGTAAAAAATATATATTTTTAGGTCACGTTCATCGTAATTGCGATGATAGTGACCTAAAATTGCACTATAAATATTTGACGATTCAAAGATGTTGCGACAATCTTGCTATAACGACAACGGTTTCGAAAGGGTATTTTTGCGCGGAAAAATGTCGCAGAATGTTGTTAGAGGTGGGGAAAAAAGTAAAGCAGGTGAAAAGGGTGATGGTAGATGTTATTTCCCTTGTAAAAAATGTTGCCTCAGACATCCCGTAAGAATTTTAATGGCAACAGCTACAAAACATTGTAGGAAATATGGTCACATTGATGGTGGATCGAATGAATATCGTCCCATGGTAATTAGCTATATATTCATTATCTTTTTTTATTTTGTCAATTTTATATAAAATTATATATATGTATATATATTGTTTGAATGTTTTTTATAGTATACACTAATTTTGCATGATTGTTTGTAATTATAAAGTTAGAGTTGCCCTCTAACTTT
>JASDQU010274221.1:1868-15116 GCA_032191745.1 Picea mariana
AAAAGTAGAACGGTCGGGGGGGTCCGGAAATATTTGTCCATCGTAGATTTGGGCGCGATCATCTGGACCGTTGATATATGAGCGGTGCATAAATGTGGGTGCAGAAAGTATATGCGCCCAGAGAACTTAGGATAAGTGCATATCATGGGTTTTTCCCAAGCTTTTTCATGTTTACATCACCAAGGGGTTAGGCAAACAACTTTTTAAGCATCTAAGACATGGTCCAACATTGATCATCGAGCTAGTTTTATTGAAATAAAGAAAACTACCCTATGTTCTAACCTAACTTCCTATGACAATTAGCCCAGATTAAACTGTTGGGCTAAGAACTTACTCTATCCTGGGGCTATCTGACCAAGATTAGACAGTCTGGCTAGATTTATTCACTAACTAACCTAGATCATTTGGCTAAGATTAAACAGTTTAGCCAAGCTTATTCACTATTCCTATCAACATCAATTCAAAAGAACTTGGCCATGCTTAAAAGGTATGGACCAAGTCATTGTTATTGCATGGGGCTCTTATTGAAATTCTTTTATGCCCTCATTTCTTTTTTCTTTTTTCTTTCTTCTTCTTTTTCTCAAATTATTTGCAGAATGAAAAATCATTTGACAAACAAAAAACACTAAAGTTATAACATTCTAGTCACCAGTTGATCCTATAAATTATAGGGTGATAACACCTTCAGTGGACGAGTTTTCTCTTTTTTACTTGGACGAGTTAACGAAATATATCAGCCTGGACAGAAGGATGAGAACTTGATGTAGAGGTGATGTTGAATATCTTCGAGTGGGCCTTAAGGACACACATCCAAGTAAAGCATGATGGATCAAGAAAGAGAAAGTAAGGGAGAAATTACCTCACTTGCATGTTGATTGATGAGGATTTTGGAGGCCCAAAAGCTTCTTAGTGGGGAAAAATGATTCAGGAGGATCTAAAGGGGAAAAAAATCAAAGTCTTCAAATCTCAGCGAGAATGAGATTTCCAATGGCACAAACAACACCTCAAACGAAGTCAGAATGAAGAAAATATGGCCAGTCAAAGTTGCGGTCAACTCAGTAAAACGGCAATGATGATTACATCATCCATAAAATTGGCGTCGTCAACATTCGTACAAAGTGAATTCAACATGACACATGGCAGCACAATAGGCTGCCATGTGGCATGTTGATTGAAATTTTTTTGTGGCCACTTTGGCCAATTGGTGAGTGTCACTTGGTGTTGGAATACTGAGAGGGGGGCGTGAATAAGTATTTCCCTTTTTCAAAAATTATCAATTACTTTTATATTTTGTTAATAACCATAATAGATCAACAATGGAATTGTTTTTAAAATCAATTATATAAGTATAATTAATAGGAATTACAAGGCTTTTATGAAGAATAATGAAGGACACCAATCCTTTTTAGAGCACCAACTCTAGGAGACACAAATCCCCTTCTTTAGGGCACCAACCCTAGGAAGCACCAACTCCCTTGTTTATTTAAGGCACCAACCCTAGGAAGCACCAACTCCCTTAAATTACACTTATTAAAGGATATGAATCCTTATGTGCTCCTACCTTCCACCATCACTTCATTAGAATCATCAGTTCTTCTTTTTGGACTCTATTGTTGTTTTACTATTCTGATCTGGACTACATAGAAACTTCTTCTTCACCATTCTTCCTTGCTTATATAGTCACCCAACTGGTGTGAGCTATGAATCATTGTGTCCCTTTGTTTGGACCATCACACCTCTTTATTTAGATTAACAAAAATAATGTTTTTTTTCTTCATTATTATTCAAACATTATCGTGAAGGATTTTCAAATTAGTTAGAGTGATTTTCATAAATCAATCACTGATATGGATTCCATGTCTCTGCAAATATTTCATAAATTGAATTCTGCAGAGGCGCTTCCTTCAAACCATTTGCAAGTGACCATATGTTCAAAACCATGGGATTATTAATTTAAGCGATGTTCCCGGCGCTTCACCGCTTATGTGTTCATAACCCGTGGCTGGGGGCTAGAACCTAGTCCTTCGGAGTTTGACATTTGGGCATTTTCTCTTTCATCCAGTCTTTCAAAGTTTGACCTCTCACAAGGATTGATCTAATGGTTAGCATGAATCTCATAACCAAATCAACAGTCTACCTTCAATCCTCACTTATCCTTCCACCACTTAATCCAATGGTTGTGACTTAATCAAAGGTTGATATGGATGACCACTATTTAATTCAGGACTTCAGGGGTTCGGAGGTCTGGGTAATTGTTGTTCCAATTTCCACCGGAGTTGGTCAACGTCGAAGTGGTCAACATGGGAGTGCTTACGTCATTTTTTCACTATTTTTTTATCTAACGGTCATGTGAGAATCTGGAGGATCTTAGATCAATAGTTAGCATTGACTTCAACCTTCGACGCTTCGGGTAGTTGTTGGTTTCCCCTGAAGTAAATACTCTCAGAGTGATGTAACTTGCTGACGTCACTACTGACTTGGCACTGTCAAAGTGGCTACCATGTGTCACTTAGATTTGTGACTTAGGTGTACCTAAAATTCCAACTAGACCTAGACACTTGTCACCATATGATTGTGCCACATGCCCTTGCTGACATGGATCTCCTGATGTGGCACATGTCCTCCTCCTGTATCTAACAGTCGTAGGTTCATCTGAATCCTTGATCCAATGACTGTGATCAGTTCTAGATCAATGGTCTATATTCATTTCGGCCTTCGAGACTTTGGGTTATTCGCTTTTCCCACAACCCAATTCTCTCGAAGTGAGATTCCCTGATTAAACCTCGAGTAACTTGAATTCATCTAATGATCCTCCTTTGACGTGAAAAATATTAACACAATCCAATGATTGTCGAGAATTTGGCTATTTGGGATCTCGTGACTCCTTGATCCAACGACTATGATCAGTTCTAGATCAATGGCCTAGATTCATTTCGGCCTTCGGGAATTTTGGTTATTCGCTCCCACTTCCTCAATTCTCCCGAAGTGAGATTCCTTGATTAAACCTCGAGTAACTTGACTTCATCTAACGATCCATCTTTGACGCAAAAATCTTAACACGATCCAATGGTTGTCGAGATTTCGACTATTCGTGATCTCGTAAATCCTTGATCCAACGATTGTGATTAGTTCTAGATCAATGGTATGGATTCATTTCGGCCTTCAGCCTTCAGGACTTTGGTTTATTCTCTCCCACTTTCTAATTCTCCCAAAATGAGATTCCCCAAATAAACCTTGAGTAACTTGACTTCATCTAACGATCCATGTTTGACGTGAGAAGCTTAACACAATCCAACTGTTGTCAGGATTTCAACTATTCGTTACTCATGGGCTCTGGGGTAGTGGAACTGATGCCAATCATATATATATTGGAAGATGACGATCGACGGTCGGTGTCTATTTCTAAACTGAAACTTGTGTGATCGTTAACTCCAACCCTTGCATCCCGCAATGGTTCCCCGTCGTTGATCTGCCCTTAATGAGATCCGATGGTCAAGACTTAATTGGATGTTGATCTTAAGATCCTTCTCTATAACTCCTAGATCTAATGGTCCTGATTCATCCCAAAATCTACATCAGTGGATAGGATTCCCCCTCAATTCTTTTGTAGTTTTACTGTGGGGATTTCAATCCTGATTGTGTTTCTGCAATATGCTCTCCCTTTTGATATTTTTGGTAGATTCCTATGCATGTTGTTTATAACAAATAATCATCACATCATAATGACATCGACTGTTGACATCAATGACAATATTTCCAACAATCTCCCCCTTTGGCATTGATGACAACTTTTTTCTTTTGAAAATTTATGCCCTTATCAATTTCCTCCCCCTTTGACAACGATGGCAGAGGGTATCTTTCTTCGCTTCCCCTGTGGCAATGCTCCCCCTGACAATGTGCCCCTTCTTATATGATTTTATGGTTTTTAATGAGGTTTTTGAATTACTCCTAATTTATGTCGAAGATTTTCAAAAGTACTTCTTGGCAAAGGTTTTGTGAAAATGTTTGCAATCTGTTCTTTGGTGTCTACATACACTATTTTAACTATTTTTTGGGTAACCTGATCTCTTAGAAAATGGTATTTAATTGGGAAGTGCTTGGTTTTAGAATGCATGACTGGATTTTTAGAGATACTTATGGAACTAGTGTTATCACAGTTAGTAGTAATGGGATTATTATATCTTATTTGTAGGTCTTCTAAAGTTTGCTTCATCCAAAGAACTTGTGTGCAGCAAGATGCAGCAACAATGTATTATGCCTCTACTATAGAGAATGATGTGGATGTTTGTTTCTTGCTTAACCATGCTACCAGACTTTTCCTAAGAAAAATTCTCCTCCACTGGTGATTTTCCTATCATCTATGCTATCATCCCAATATGCATCAATATATGTAGTTAGATTGAAGTATTTATCTTTTGGATACCAAAATCCAAGTTCTAGGGTGCCTTGAAGGTATCTGAATATTCTTTTTACTGCTTCTAAGTGAGTTTCTTTACGTGTAGACTGAAATATTTCCATGAGTCCTATAGCTTGAATGATGTCAGGTCTTGTTGTTGTTGAATAGAGCAAACTTCCAACCATTGATCTATACATCATTTGGTCCACTTTTGGTGAGTCATCTTCTAGACTTAGTTTACATCCAGTGACCATGGGAGTACTCATAGGTTTATTGTCTTCCATTTGAAATTTCTTCATCATTTCCTTTATATATTTTGTTTGTGAAATGAATAATCCATTTTTTGTTTGATTTACTTGTAAACCTAAGAAAAATGACAGTTCTCCCAGCGTAGACATTTCAAACTCTTCTTTCATTTTGGTTGCAAATTTTCTTCTTAGTGTGGTGAGATTACTCCCAAATATGATGTCATCTACATATACCACTGCAACAATCATGTTTTGATCCTCAGTTTTGATGTATAGGTTGTTGTCAATAGTCCCTCTCATATATCCTTGTTTTTGTAAGTATTGATCAAGCCTAGAGAACCAAGCTCTGAGGGTTTGTTTAAGACCATACATGGCCTTTTTCAGCTTGCACACATAGTCTTGATTTTATGATAACATGAATCCTTCTGGTTGCTCAACATAGACTTCTTATTCTAGTGTTCCATTAAGGAATGTTGACTTGACATCCATATAATATATTTTAAGATTTCTAAAGCATGCAAATGCCAAGAACATTCTGATGGCCTCAAGTCTTGCTACTGGAGCGAAATTCTCTTCAAAATCAATACCTTGTACTTGGGAATATCCTTTGCAAAATAATGTGGCTTTGTTATTTATAATCTCCCCATTTTCATTTAGTTTGTTCTTGAAGATCCACTTGGTTCCTATCACAATCTTGTCCTTGTGTCTTGGAACCAGTTCCCAAATCTGATTCCTCTCTATTTGGTATAGTTCTTCATTCATTGATTTTATCCAATCTTTACTTTTGATAGCTTCATTAACTGACTTAGGTTCTATTAGGGATAACATTGCTTGTTCTGAGTCAAAAGTGATTTTCCTTCTTGTTTCCACTCCTGCACTTTTATCTCCAATAATCTGGCTTTCAGGATGATTCTTTTGAACTCTTTTTGATGGAGCTCTTGGAAAGGGCATTTCTTCATTGTCTTCTTCATCAATATGTGGTTCATTTTCCCATGTCTCATTATTATCATCTTCTTGATGAGATTCTACATCATCATCTTCCTGCTGAGATTTTACATCATCATCTTCTTGTTGAGAATTTTTATCAATGCCTTGGGATATGCTCTTTTTTTAGATCATTTATCTTTACATTGGAACTTTCCACGATCTTTAGTAGTCTAAGATTATAAAATCTGCATGCTTTCTTATTAGATGAATATCCTAAGAATATTCCTTCATTAGATCTTGGATCAAACTTTCCTAGGTTATCTTCATTATTCTTTATGTAACATTTACTTCCAAAAGTTCTAAAGTGTTTTACAGATGTTGTCCTTCCAAACCATAGTTCATAAGGGGTTTTGTCATGGTTGGGTCTCAACTAAGCTCTATTAATCATGTGGATTGTTGTGTAGATTGCATATCTCCAGAATTTGTCTGGAAGCTTGGATTCATTTACCATGGTTCTTTCATCTTCTTGAGCTATTATGTTTTTCCTTTCTACTGCTCCATTTTGTTGAGGAGTCCTAGGAGCTGAAAATTGTCTTTTGATACCATGATTTTCACAGAATTGAATAAACTCTTTAGAGGTGAATTCTCCTCCATTGTTTGATCTCATATATTTAATTTTGAGATCTGTTTCATTTTCTACAAGGGCTTTGTATATTTTAAATTTCTTAAAGGCTTCTGATTTTTCTTTTAGAAAGAATACCCAGGTCAATCTTGTGTAATCATCAACAATCAACATAAAATATTGTTCACCATAAGTACTTTTGGTTATGGTTGGTCCACATAGATCTGTGTGAATAATCTCTAATGGTTTTGTTGTGGAATTATCTTTTGTTTTGAACCTAACTCTTGTTTTCTTTCCTATTTGACAATGTTTACAAATAGAATCTGAAGGCTTAATCACTTTTGGCAGGTCCCTACCTGCCTTTTTCTCATTGGCTTTGATCAAGTTGTCAAAGCTTAAATGTCCCAACCTTCTATGCCATATCCAACTTTCATCTACTTGGCTTAAACAAAAATTTTCTTCTTCATCTATATTAAGTATGTACAGATTGCTAGATGTTCATGGTGCAACTGCCACTATCTTTCCAATGTCCTTTTTTCTGATCTCACATTTGTGAGAATCAAAAGTAAGTATGTGACCTTTATCACGTGTTTGACTTACACTTAGGATATTTGGTGTGATATTTTCTACCAGAAGTACATCTTATGCTTTGGTTTTATTATTCCCTAAACTAACAATGCATTTTCCTAGTATCTTGGTTGACATGTTATCTCCAAAAGTTACTTTTCCTTTTCCTTTCTTATTTAACTTGAAAAATTTACTTTGATCTCCAGTCATGTATTTGGAACATCCACTGTCTATATACCATTGACATCCTTGATTTCTTGCATATAAGGCTACATTGCTCTTTGTTTGCTTTTTCTTCCACTTTTTTTATTATGGGAAATATTTGTCTTTTTATCATATTTTGGCAATCTACATTCATTGGTTTTATGACCATAGTTGTTTCATTTTTGGCATTCACTATTGAAGTCTTGAAAAGGACAAAATGAGTTATAGTTTCTCTTCTTTGTATTGTACTTATTGTTCTTATATCTTTGGGCATTTCTACGATTCTATTGTCCATAAGCTTTGCAGTGTACTGCCTTATGTCCAAAATTATTGCAAGAGTAACAATATCCAATAAATAGATATTTAGGGGGATTCCTTCTAATGATTGTATTTTTCTTGTCATATTTTACTCTAGTAGGGAGTATTCATTTATGTTTATGTGTAACAGTTTTCAATGGTATCATCTTTGTCTTATTATCTTATTTTCTTAACAAGTTTTTCAAAGCATCTACATAATTGATTGGTTTCTTGACAGATCATTTTCAAGTAGAAGTTGAGTCTTGAGTGTATCTCAAACCAATATTGTTTTTGGTGACCTTTGACTATTGAGAATTTCATCCAAGATCTTTGAACTATTTCAAAATTATGATCCCTTCTTTTCTTTCTCAATTTCACTTTTTAGCAACTTAATATCAGCTTCTAGTTTCTCACATACTTGTTTTTTATCATTAAGTTGTTGTAAAATGACTTATTCAATTTTATTAGCTTCTAGGAGATGGGACTTCAAATCACTGATGGTTTGTTCTGACTCTCGATGGTTTTGGAAACCTTCCTCTCTCTTGATTTAGTAGCTTCTTTAATCTCTAGAAGATCTTCCCTTAGTACCATGTTTTGTTTTTTAGTTTTTCTTAGTTCTTCAATTACACTAAGGATTTATTCTTCAAAGTTCACTTCTTCTTCATCTTCTGAATGTTTATCATCTTGATTTTTTGCTCCCATAAATATAAGCTCTGGTTCGTCTTCTTCATTTTCTTCTGATGAGTTATTGTCCTCTTGGGTAAAGAACGTTTTATTTTTCTTGTAGAACTTCTTTTTTATTATTAGTGTTGCCTTTCTTCTGATTTTTTAAGGTTCTTTTGTCATCACTTTCCTCCTGCTTAGGATAGGGACATTTATTGGCAAAGTGTCCATTTTTTCCACAGTTGAAACATATTAGAGGAATATTTCCTTTGTATTTCCCTGTCCCTTTCTTGAGTTTCTTTATGAAGTTGGCAGTTTCCTCATCAGATATATCTGATAACTCATCATTGGTATTTTGCTCCTACCTCATATTTGTTTTAGATGCTTTAAAGGTTGTTTATCTTTTTGATGATTTATCATTCCTTGTTCTCCATTGTCATGTGAGCGGTTTCCCCTATTTTGGCCATTACAATTTCTATTTATATCATGATGAAATCATTCCCGTATCTATTCTGTCAATCATTTACTTATCCATTCTATCTCTTATGCCCCTAGAACCAGAAGGGGCGCTGCTAGCATATGCAAATCCATTTTGTCCAGAAGCCCTTCCTGTTTGAGAGATTGTTTGATACGGTGCAAGGAAGGTTGATCACCCTGCAACAGAGGTCAAGGTCATAGTAAAGGTAGCATCCTAGCTTGTTCAAGTATCTTCGCCCGTTATAGAGCCATAGCCTCTTGATGTTTCTCCATAGCCCATTGCCTGACGGGGTGTTCTGTCTTCTTCAGCAGTAGCGGTTCCTATGACGATGCATATGATCCGGATGAGTAAGATCCTTATTTGGATGGTTCAGGGGCTAATAATTCAGTTTCGGATTGGGAATAAAGACCTAAGGGATCAGTAGCAAGTGGCAGTGTTACCTAGCCAGTGCCTTGCTTAGTTAGATATTCCTTAACTCATATCTAACTAACAAGTATAATTAGCTTGGTAATTTTAATATTTGGCAACTATATTTCCTTTTCTCTCTCTCCCACTTTAGACACTTGACCAACGGGAGAGAACATCACTCCATTCCATATCCCATCATTTCATATGCTGTAAAAATTCCATGAAGTTGATCAACTATGAGTGTGTCAAGATCAGGCCTATCTTCAATTGTAGAAATCTTGGCATCATATCTCATAGGTAATGACCTTAGTATCTTTTGCACAATAGATTTATATGTAAGTTATTATCATGTTGCTTTGATTGAATTAACCACTTCATCTACCCTATGAAGGTATTCAACAATGTTCTCTTCTTCTTTCATTTTCAGATTTTCAAACTGTAGTTTGGATTCTCTGACTTTGTTATCTCCTTCATATACAACCTCTAATTTGTCCCATATTTATTTGGCTGACTTATAATGCATAATATTCACAAATATAGAATTTTTCAACCCTCCAATTGCATTAACTGCTCTTGAGTTTTCATTGGGGATTTTCTTTCCTGCAACATCTTTGGGTGCAATAGTTGGTGCAGTGTAACCATCTACAACAGATTGCCAGATATCAAAACCAAGAGTCAACAGGAAGTTTTTCATTCCTATTTTCCATAGAGCATAGCCACCTCCATTGAACAATGGTGCTTTGTTGTTAGACATTCCCTCTTGTTGATCCATCTTCAGGATCTACCTTCCAGTTTTTAAACTGTGTTGAAGGCACTCGCTCTGATACCAATTGTTTGAATACTGAGAAGGGAGGGTGAATCAGTATTGCCCTTTTTCAACAATTATCAGTTATTTTTATATTTTGTTAATTGCCACAATAGATCAATAATGGACTTGTTTGTAAAATCAATTATATAAGTATAATTAATAGGAATTAAAAGGATTTTATGAAGAATAGTGAAGGACACCAATCCTTTTTAGAGCACCAACTCTAAGAGACACAAATCCCCTTCTTCAGGGCACCAACCCTAGGAAGCACCAACTCCCTTGTTTCTTTAGGGAACCAACCCTAGGAAGCACCAACTCCCTTGTCTTTAGGGAACCAACCCCATGAAGCACCAACTCCCTTAAATTAAACTTATTAAAGGATATGAATCCTTCTGTGCTCCTCCCTTCCACCCTCACTTCATTAGAATCATCAGTTCTTCTTCTTGGACTCTGTTGTTGTTTTGATCTTTTGATATGGACTACAGAGACACTTCTTCTTCACTGTTCTTCCTTGCTTATATAGTCACCCAACTAGTGTGATCTATGAATCATCGCGTCCCTTTTTTTGGACCATCACACCTCTTTATTTAGATTAACAAAAATAATGTTTTTTTTTATTCATTATTATTCAAACATTATCGTGAAGGATTTTCAAATTAGTTAGAGTGATTTTCATAAATCAATCGCTGATATGGATCATTTTGTTTTTAACTCGATTCCATGTCTCTGCAAATACTACAGAAATCAAATTCTGCAGAGGCGCTTCCTTCAAACCATTTACATGTGACCATATGCACAAAACCATGGGATTTTTAATTTAAGTGATGTTCCCAATGCTTCACAGCTTATGTGTTTGTAACTCGTAACCGGAGGGTAGAACCTAATCCTTCGAACTTCGACATTCAGGCGTTTTCTCTTTCATCCAGTCTTTTGAAGTTTGACCTCTCACAAGGATTGATCTAATGGTTAGCATGAATCTCGAAACCAAATCGATGGTCTAGCTTCAATCCTTACTTATCCTTCCACCGCTTAATCCAACGACTGTGACTTAATCAAAGGTTGATATGGAAGGCTACTACTTAATTCGGGACTTCAGGGGTTCGAAGGTTTGGGTAATTTCTATTCCAATTTCCATCGGAGGTGGTCAGTGCCGAAGTGGTCAACATAGGAGTGCTTACGTCATTTTTCCACTATGTTTTGATCTAACGGTCATGTGGGAATCTGGAGGATCTTTAATCAACGATTAGCATTGACTTCGGCCTTCGCTGCTTCAGGTAGTTGTTGGTTTCCCTCGAAGGACAAACTCCCAGAGTGACGTAACTTGATGACATCACTGCTAACTTGGCACTGGCCGAGTAGTTGCCACGTGTCACTTAGATTTGTGAATTATGTGTACCTAAAATGCCAACTGGACCTAGACACTTGTCACCATTTGATTGTACCACATGTCCTTTCTAACATGGATCTCCTGACGTGGCACATGTCCTCCTCCTGGATCTAACGGTTGTAGGTTCATATGAAACCTTGATCCAATGACTGTTAAGCCCTAATATTGGTTCATTACCCCTTAATTAGGGCATATTAAATTAGTAATGTTATTTTATTTATGTTGGCTTTATTCCATTAGTTGTAATTATACCTCCTAGTCTCCTATATATACCAAGGAGACATTTTCATTTGGAATCGCCTTGTACTTGAACATTTATGTGGGGTAAAAGGAGGTTTCCCCCTCGAAGAGGATTATTATCTGAAATTATCTCTTTTTCAAGGTGTTGAGTACTTATTCTGAGTTTTTTCTATGTTATATTTATATTTCGTTCTTAATATATGGTATCAAAGCTCAAGGTCTTGGGGTTTCATTGTTGCATATGAGACACCTTGGAATTTTCTCTATAAATTTTTTTCTACAATGTTTCAGAAGGAACGTATTGGAGGATATTTATCATACGGATCAAGGTATGTTGGGTTAAAATTTCAGCTCCTGAGGCCTTATACTTTCGGAGATACATATTGCGCAAGATAGGGTTATGGAATCATCCTGAACTGAGTCATTGCGGTATTTTCGCTATAAAACGTTTTTTGTAATGTTTCAGACTCTGAAATCTGGAGGCTATTCACAAAAAATAGTAAGGTATCTGTGGTAAAAAGTTTAGATTTTGGGTCATCTTACATTTGTAGATACACCCTGTGGAAGATAGGGTATCTGACTAGTTTTTATAACCCTAATTTGCACCAGACATGCTTACATGGCATCAGGCCATCTCTGATTCCTTCTTTTCCAAAGCACTGTTGAACAAATCTTCTTAAATATCTCTTTTATAAAGGCCCATGTGCCCTACTCCATTACTGAACGCGTGTACATGCTAGCTAACCCAAAATAGCCCGTGTGTACCTACAAAAGAACGAAAAAAGGAAAGTTGTCGACGTAACACATAGCTTTGGGTAAGCTAACTAACCTTCCAGCCATGCATGGTTGTGGGTTCATCCAAATACCTAGCTTCTTCTAGCCTATAAAAGAAGGGTTAGGGGTCCCATTTGGAGGAGGAGAATCATAGTAAAGAAACTATACCCATTTTCACATTCCCTTTGTCCCAACCCTTTAGCCATCCTTGTGCAAGAAGAAATACAGAGAAAAGAAGTTGGAGGACAATTAAAGAGGAGCCCAGGACCAGGTTCACAGAGCAGTGGCCAACGTCGACATTGTAAGTTGATTTATTAAAGTTGGTAATAAAGAAGTATTTTTCTCGTCCCGCCATATGAGGTGTTCATAGTTTATTGCATACATGTTTGAATCTCTAACCCATTAATATTTAGATCAAATGAATGTAGAGTTTGTTGTGTATCTTGTGTGAATGCAGGTCAGCCGTAGAGGAGAGCTGCAGTTAAGGAGCAATCAAGTGTGAAGAAGGATCGATATCAAACGTCTGAAATAAGGTACGCTCACTTAACTATGTATTTGCTTAATAATAATGGGGATTAGGTCTAGGATGACAGTAGAAAATAGGATTCTTTGGCTCTTTTCTGCATGCATAATTTAACCCTAGATGCTAGTCCGTAGAGGGATTTCCCACTCACAACACTAGTCCTATTGACTAGTCTCAAGAAAGTGTTCCAAGTAAAACAATCATAACTTCTTCCTAGATTATCTAAATTGAGTGACCAGTTTCATTGGATAGTGGACAGTTTGTGGTATTTCAAGTACGATTTTCATAATTTATATCAATTATTTTGTGTGGGGAATGATATACAAGTGAGATCTCCTGGAAAGGCCACAAATCAGCAATTTGTGGGGAAGTTACCGTAAATTCCACTTGGCACATCCAATTTTGATCAGACCTATGGCATTGCAGAGAAGAAATATCAGAGAACTACAAAAAAGAAAGTTCCATACCCAGAAGGGCTGAAACTTGGGAGATACAACAGAAGAAATATTGTCTACCGGAACCACCGCAAAGTCAAGGTTCAAAAGTGATACTTGGCCAACATGCCACCCAAAAAGGGAACTTCTACACCAAATAAGCCTCTAGAAAATCCTACTTGGACTCTTGATGAAGGTGAAGAAATGCGTAGGGACATAAATGATTTACAAAAGAAGACAGTAACAAAAGATGAACTACAAGAGATGATGGA
>JASDQU010274225.1:0-11170 GCA_032191745.1 Picea mariana
TTGTAATTCGGTTACAATTGCTTTAGCTATCGTGGTTTATTGCAAATTGATATGATAAAATTTATATGATATACATGTTTTATGTCCCATATTTAACATACAGTAATTATTCTGTTCAAACTTGAGATAAAGAGATTTATCTTCTTCATTCGTTGAACATTTATACACAAGTTTTTACAGCAGGATTTATCTCAATGTGGTCACTTGTGAAATTATAATAATTTTGTTACTATATCTCTCATATGTTCTATCATTCGGATTCAATCATTACTACTTCACATTTACGAGAATCATTTGTAGGATTTGTTGCGGGTTTGCCTCATCAATCAGCGAGATTGGATGCTATGCACAGGACAAATATGGGATGCGATTACAGGTCAGTTTGTTAGTTTTATTTCATTAGTTTAATTAATACAGAAATTTCCTATAGTCTAAACATATTTTACTGTTTGTTATCTCTATCTTCAATTAGACAGTTTGTTATTTCATTTCTTGTTTATAAACATTATAAAAAAATAAATCAAAAAGATTGAATGATAACTTTGTTGTTGTTTAATAAATCAATCCATATTCGATTTTCACAGATTTAGATTAAAATTTGCATTCTATAAATGTTATATATATATTAGAAATAAAGTCATTTGTATATATTATACATACAATAAGTAGACTTACGTTATAAATATTATTTAACAAACTGTAAATATATATTAGATCTATATATAGTTTTCAGCAAGTGTTATTCATTAAGTTATTTTATCTTCCTTAGTTTTGTTTTTCACTTTCTTAGGACTTATATCGGCTAATGGAGCTGCTAAACCCGTCGGAGTGGATCAATCCAAACGGCTTGGGTTAAGTAGACAACCCCGGACCGGATTCACTCCTCCAGTTGATGAGCGGTCAATTTCGCCCGTCAACAAATGGTGCTAGAAGGAGGGTCTGAAAACTATTAATAGCTCGAGGAGGTCGTAAGACTCCTCCACCACCTTCCCACTCACCTATAGTGACTAGAATTCATTCAGACCAGAACATTGTCCCTCAAACAACAACCACATCAAACGACGATCTACGGGTCACAGTTGAACCAATAACTCCAAATCCTACAGGTGGTGACATACAAGAGATTGTTCGCCAATCTCTCATAAGAGCACACCGTGCCTTAGCTCGTATAAGACAACCAAACCGAGCTCTGAACCAACCACTAGACTTCTCTGATATCAGAGAACAACTTGGAGGCACTAACCTTACTTTAAACCCTACAGATCAAATCTCTTGCAGCAGGAGGATCTGGTATACCACCATCAACACCTCCTTCATCTCCTTCTTCTTCTGGAGAAGAATCCTCTAATGAAGGCAGTTCCTCATCCCAGCCTTCGACACCACCAACACCTATGGCTAACCCGAACAATTCCGCCAGAACCTGGCTCGAACAAGATGTAGTGGACATGCCTGGGCCTCAGCATCCTTTACCCAAACACCCAGAGAAATGGCTCCCTAAATTTGACCTGGACTCCAAATAGATCGTTGAAGATCACATCAAAAATTTTATGTTAGCCATTATACTCCATAGTGTCGAGCACGAAGACATAGTCTGTAGATTGTTTCCTTACACCTTTGAGGGAAATGCCTCTACCTGGTACTTTGCCCAACAACCCCAGACCATTGTGTCATGGGAGAAATTTGAATCCTGTTTCCTTGAGAAGTTCAGAGATGACAAGTCTCATGAAGTTTTAGTCATGGAGCTTTCTAGTTTAAGAATGAACCCCAAAGAAAATATCAAAGACTTTAATCAAAGGTTCTTGACACTAAAGAATTGAATCCCTACAGATTCGATGCCTGCCAAGAATCTTATTATTGCATATTATATGAAATCCTTACATCAAAGCATAGTGATTTGGGTAAAGAGATCCAAGAAAGCCACGTTGTTAGAAGCCTTCAATGAGGCCAGTCAGATCGAGAAAGACATCCTCAGTTTAAAAGAAACTACCAACAACAAGACAGAGACTAGTTCGTCTTCCAAAAAGAAAATCAAAATCCTCCCTAGACCTTCCCAAAACAAAGCTCAGCCTGAAAGCACAGATTTAGAAAACTTACAAAAAGTCGTTCAAAAACTGTCCAACCAAGTTATAGATTTGAAAAGGACAGCTGAAGAAGCTTCTTGGAGTAAAGGGCCTTACAAACCCCCTTTTAGGAAGCCTTTTCCCACCAACCGACCTAATTCAAATACTGAAGGCCTAAATCTAGAAAGTCTACAATTCGCTATTCAAACGATTCTAGAAGCACATGATAACTTGATGCCTCCCGAGATTCCTGAAGAAGTAGATGAACAGGAGACAGTAGAAGAAGATGAATCTTCTTTGAACATTTTTGAACATTTTTTGGATAGCATTTTTCAAGCTAATTTCGAAACAGTGCATCCTTACAATACTAGGAGCAAGACAACAAATAAGCCTTCTTCTGAAATCATTATGAATTTGCCTCCAAAACAGTCTAAATCGATTCAGACTAAACAAAATTCAGTAAACCCAAGATTAGATTATGATTTGCTTGAATATTTAAAGAATCTTAGGGCTAACATTTTTGTTTATGAGTTATTAAAATTCCCTTTTCTTCTGCAAAAAATGCTACAAAATATTGCAGAGAAAAACACAAATGGCAATTCGGGCAGTAACAAAGGTGTTCAGAACAACTCCAAAGTTCCTCAAAAGGCCTCCGCCAAAACTACTTCTGATCCTCACGATAAAAGAGACCTTGCTGTAAATAATGTAACAAATATAGATAAATCAGTTTTAGAGACCGCGAGTAAAAAACAACAAGCTTCCACTATTAGTACTCGCAGAAATGTCCCTCCATTTTTGTTAACCTTTGAAATTTTCAATAGGAACGTACAAAATTGCATGGTAGATTCAAGTGCGTCATCTAATGTAATGCCTTGGTCTATTTGTCAAAAGATTAATGCTAAATTTCAACCATCTAGTTTGAAGATTATCCATCTTAATCGAACTAGTGTTAAAGTAATAGGTGAATTAAGAAATGTGCTTATAAGATTGTCGTCTAACCCTAAAGTTCATCAAGTGATTGATATTATTGTTGTAGATATCCCAGAAGTTTATGGTTTGTTTTTAAGCAGAGACTGGTCAGAACAACTACACGACTATTTTGTGACGGATTGGTCTCACTTGTGGCTACCCGAAAATGGAAAGCCCAATAGAATCAAGGTAAATCATGAACGTTATCTAAAGTTCACGGTGACTGATTTAAATGATCCCAATGAACCATTCACTCCTTCTGGCGATTCACCCAAAATACAAAGGATGGATACCTTTTTCAGTAATTTCATAGTCAAAACTTCCACCATCACTAACCCGAAACAACAGTCTGAAATTTTGACATATATGCAGCTAACAGCTTCTGCCCAGTGGTCACATGTAATCGACAACAATCAAATATGGTCTCTTTAATTTGACGGGTCAAAATCCAAGGAAGGAGCTAGTGCAGGCTGTGTGATCATCGATCCAGCAGGTAACAAGACCCTGATTGCTTGCAGGTTAGAATTCGAATGTACAAACAATACAATAGAATATGAGGCACTATTGCAAGGCCTCAGAGAAGCATTAGATATGAACGTTTAAAATTTGACTGTCTTTGGTTATTCAGAAATCGTGATTAGACAGGTAAAAAATTCTATCCACTGTTTATCCCCGCACCTTGAAAGCTACCAAACTGAGGTATGGAATTTAATGAACAAGTTCTCCACATTTAACATAAATTCTATTTCTAGATTTAATAATTCGGAAGCTGATTTGTTAGTTAACGTCGCTTCAAAAATTTTTCCTGTAGAGGGCTTATCTCTGAATGCATTCTCTGTCGAACTGTTGTTCAGACCGTCTGTCCCAGACGACATCACAAATTCGAGAGTCTTCAATGACGATCAACAGATTATAATTTTTCTGCATATGGAAGAAACTTTCCAGGGCACAGTGATCGACGAAGGTACCCATGACAAAAATCTTCGTGACTTTACAGTAATACCAGATCCAAGATCTCCAGAATCTTCATCAGACATGGTAAATTCTATCCCTAAATCTGTAGTTAGATGAGAAAAATTTTATGATCTTCACGACAAGTTCAGAAAATCAGTGGACTGTAAAACAAATAGTTCCTCTTTGACACATGAAAAAGTGAAATTGGGAACTAAAGACAACCCACAGTGCATTAATTTAGGGGTGGGGTGTTCTGAGCAAGAAAAAGTAGCGTTTATTAAGTTGTTTAAGGAATTCAAATATGTTTTTGCTTGGACGTACGACGACCTAAAAACCCTTGATCTTAACATCATACAACACGTTATTCCTATGAAACCCCAAACCCAACCTTTTCAACAAAAGTTAAGGAAAATGCACCCAAAACTCAAACCAACTGTCAAGAAGGAATTAAACAAACTCCTGAATACTAAGATAATATTCGCAGTTAGGCACACATAATGGGTCTCTAATCTTGTCCCTGTCCGAAAGAAGAGTGGTGAAATCCGACTATGCGTCAATTTCCAAAATCTTAATCGAGCGTCTGATAAAGACAACTACCCTGTCCCTCCCATGGTACAGATCCTTCAACAGGTATCTGGTTCTGAAAGATTATCTTTGTTGGATGCCTTTTCAGGGTATAACCAAGTCCTAATGTCCCCTCCAGACCAACTCAAAACCACCTTCGGCACTCCGTGGGGCACCTACGCTTATAGAAAGATGCCCTTTGGACTCATAAATGTCGGTGCCACTTTCCAGAGAGCGATGGACATCGCTTTCCGTGGCTTAATCAATCAATCTGTCATATTTTACCTGGATGACATCACTGTCTTCTCGAAAAATAAAGAAGATCATCTAGCTCATTTAAAATCCGTTCAATAGCGATGTCGTAAGTATGGCATTTCTTTGAATCCTAAAAAATCTATTTTCGCAGTAGAACAAGGTAAACTCCTAGGATTCATTGTATCGAGCGAAGGGATGATTATCGATCCTGAAAGAACTCAAGTCATTTTGAAACTGCCCCCTCCCTCGTCAAAAAATTCCATGCAATCTTTCTTAGGTCAGATAAACTTTGTTAGGAGCTTCGTCCCCAGCTTTTCAGAAATGGTGAGACCATTACAAAAACTAATAAAAAAGGACATACAGTACCATTGGGGACCTTTAGAAATCTAGGTTTTTTATTCAATAAAAAACGCCATAATAGACGCTCATTCTCTAATGAGCCCCGACTTCTCACAAGACTTCACCCTCTACATGTTTGCTTATGACCGTTCATACGCCGTCGTCCTAACTCAAAAGAACGTTGAAAATAACGAAGTCCCAATTGCCTTTATGAGCTCAGCCTTCAAGGGGGTGGAACTTAATTACCCAGCAGTAGATCAGCAAGCCTATGCTGTTTTCAAAGCAGTAAATCACTTCCGATCTTATCTTTTGAAATCTAGGACGAAAATCATTGTCCCTTACCCGGATGTCAGAAATCTATTAGTACAGAAAGAACTAGGCTAAAAAAGGGCAAACTGGGTCACATCCTTGCAAGAGTATGACATAGAAATCACCCCAACACAAATAGTAAGAGGCCAGGGGTTATGCAAATTGGTCACTGATTCAGCTGTAGGACAGCAAGAGGAAAATGATATGTTAAATTCAGGACAACACTATCAAAGTCAAATCTGCTGTGCACAAAACCCTGTTAGTCCCTGGTATGATGATATAAAATTTTGTCTTATACACAGATCAACTCCTCGTCACCTTGATCCCACTAAAATGAGAGCACTAAGATTAAAATCTTCTTCTTTTCAGCCGATTAATGGTATTCTGTTTCATCAAAATTTTGATGGAGTACTAATGTGCTGCCTTGAGAAAGATGAAGTAGAAAAAGTCTTATTGGAATTGCATGCAGGAGAAGCTGGTGGGAATTTTGGTGGAGATACCACTGCCCATAAAGTATTAAGAGCAGGTTATTACTATCCTACCCTTTTTAAAGACGCTCATGATTTGTGTCGCAAGTGTGTAATTTGTCAAAAAGCATCCAGACGGATACAGAAACCAGCCTTCCCTCTGCAACCAATTTCAGTAGACTCCCCTTTTCAGTAGTGGGGTCTAGATATTATAGGCCCAATCAATCCTCCATACTCACAATAGCATAAGTATATCATAACAACCATAGATTACTTCACCAGGTGGTATGAGGCTGCCCCATTAAAAGGTGTAAATTCCAGCCTGGTAATATCTTTTTTGAATTCGAATATTATTACTTGTTTCGGTATCCCTGAATGCCTGGTATTTGATAATGCTTCTTATTTTTTGTCTCTTGAGATGAGTGATTTCTCTCTAGAAAAAGGAATTAAATTAAAGTATTCTGCCAGCTATTACCCCCAAGGCAACGGTTTGGAAGAAACGACTAATAAAAATCTGATCAAAATTAAAAAAGAGAACGATCTTTGAAAACCATAAAAATTGGCATAACGCACTGTTAAACACAATCTGGGCTGATAGAGTAACTCCTAAAACTGTTGTGGGTAACTCACCTTTCTTTCTCGTTTACAGCAAAGAGGCAATTCTTCCACCACATGTCCTTCTTCCATCTCTGCAGTTATCATAGAAAGTACAGGAAGAGGACTATCCCCCTTTGGAGAATCGAATTAATACTTTGTTAAAATTAGAAGAAGTGAGGGCTCAAGAAAAACAAAAATTGGATCAACATCAACTCATTGTTAAAAACTAGTTTGATTCCAATTTTTCCTCTGATAGAAATTTTGAGGTGGGTGACCTTGTCCTAAAATGGGACAAACCTCATGAGGGAAAAGGAGAGCATACGAAGTTTTAGAACTTGTGGCTAGGACCATTTTTAATTGTTGAGAAATTTGGTCCTAGTTCTTTTCGATTACCGAATTTAGAGGGACAGCCAGACACCTTTCTGATGAATGGCCAAGCTATAAAAAAGTACTTTGCCTGATGACACTCCCATGTACACTGTGTAAATATTTTTGTTTTGCTTACTATTTTCTTTTCTTTGCTGGTTTGTTTTGATTTTTCTTGTATGCTTATCAGTCTTTCCTTTTTGAGACACACATGCCTACATCATGGGCTAGTTTAGACAAAGAGAACAGAAAAATTTCCCCTCTAAAATGACTGTTGAAGATTGTTTAAGCATCCATTGTGATATTCTTCTGAGTTTGCAGCCATGTTAAAGATGACTCGTTGTTTGAAAAGCGTTTCTTGATTTCAATCTGCAACTCAATATACTCACGATCATCCATAAAAATTATTTTTACGTTGTCCCTCTTCCTTAAGAGAACAACTCAGAGATGTCTTCCTACTCTTGAAAGTCGGTTTTATTAACAAACTATTTCTAGATCTTAATGAAGGATAGCTAAGAAATTTCTTCAAGGTCTATAATTTACTAAGATATGTCCAAAAACCAGGATTTTCAGCGTCACCTCGCTCTATTAAATATCTTTAAAACTAAATAAACCTTCAGAGAGCTGTGGGAAGTTCTTGTAAACCTGTCGGGATACTGAACAGGTCTACTGGCAGTGGGTAAATGCATGCATGATGCCAAGATAACTTCGTCGGGGCACTGAACAGGCCCGGTGGCAGCGAAGCAATGTCAGGTATATGAAAATTCTCAAATATGGATTTTTTTGACCTTAAATGTCCTTTGCTCTGATCTAGAACTTCTTGGTAGGATACAAATATCAGAGTGGGTTAAATGACATCCCTGCCGAGGCTATGGATGCCTGCTGGAAGCAGCGGCTCTGTCAACACTATTTAAGATTTTAACTTTAATATCGTGACTCTCTTCTGTTAAGATTGTTGTCAGTTTTTGTCTTTTTAAAATAACAGTAATCTGAAACTGGAATGCTTTATAATTCATAATGATGTTCAGACACCTTTTCAGTTGTTTTCGACTTGAATTTTTTTCTGATTATCCTAATCTGAACTCGTTCATTTGGCAGAGATAGCTTCTTCTCCCAGTGTGTCGCCATTGTTGGCAACAATAATGTAATTTCTATTGTTGATAAGCTGCCTACACAAGATCTCTAAATTTTCATTACTCGTCATGAGCAGCAACATGTATCACTTGTCACTTTTTACATACCTTCCTTTCCATTTTTGTTTTCATGACTGTAAGCATGAAAACTCACAGTTGGAATTCACACTTGGTTTCGATTTTTGATCAAAGGATAACTGTTCATATGGTCTATTGTCGAATTGTCGTCTTTCGCTATGAACTTGATGGTTTTCCTAGTTTATAACTCTTTGGTCCTACTCATGCCTTGGTTACATAATTGAAAAATCTCCCCCTCATTAATATTCGATTAATAGTAATGGGATTTGATTCATAAAATTTTTAAGACAATGTTTATTTCAATTTTTTACCTTGTAATCAAGTCATGAATATGTGCGCTCTATGGTATACAATCGCTTACATTCTTACACTACCCATATCCCAAGGTATCATATGAGGTACAACATGATATTATTACTTTGTATGGCCTTGGGCTTCATGACCTCTTTCCCACGCATGGTGATTAATGCTCCTGCCTACCATTTCGAACTGTCTTTGCATTTCTTTGAGGAAACTCGGGACTATGGTTATGTGTTTCTCTATCAAACTCTACCTCCGATTTCCATGTTGATTCCCTGCTGTTAGCCATGGCTCCTGTGGTGAGGATTGAGCCCAATGGCATCCAGACCTTGTTATCGTTTGACAATGCCAGAGATGACTTAGAAAGGAATGGCTGGCGTGTGTTTATTGAAAAGTTTGAGGGTTTGAATCTAAGAGTTTCTCAAGAGTTCGTGTTGACATTCGATGGTTGCAGAGAAAAAATAGGAGATGTGCAGCTTGAGGTAAATGAACATTTTATAAGCCAAGCTACCAATTTACCAGCTGTGGGGAAAAAGTGGTTCAAGAACGTAAAGGTCGAAGAGTTCCCCTGGTCATTGTTGTTCACCTCAAAGAATATTACCAGCTGCGACCAAGGTATGCCTGTATCATCTCTAAAACCTAGGTGGCATGATCTGTTAGCTATTGTGAAACAGTTTATTACATGTGAAGGAAGATTTGGGTTGGTTTTCTTATATCACCTGCGATTGCTTATGAGATTCATTGATTTCCCGCTGAACATGCCCTATTTCCTCCTTAGAAGTTTGTACAATATGGGAAAGTGGTTTAAAAGGAAGAAATTTGACTCTAGTTTATTCCATCATGGTTTAATCAAAATTATCATGGTACATCAGTTGCAATTAAACAACGATTACTGGGATTCTTTTGTGTTGCGAAATGGTTTCGGTAATAGTGAGTTGGGACAGGTTGACAAACCTGTCATCACATAAACCCTTGTGACGCCTACCATCTATCCTCCTTCACTCATGCCCTATGATCCTATTTCTAATTTGGAACCCTCGACCTACCCAGATTCTACCCAACCCGACACTCAACCGGATTCGTATCCTAAAGGTTGTGTTAAGACTGTTAAAAAATCCACAGGGAAAAAGTTTAAAGGCAATGTCGATGTCAATTATAAGAGTAAAAGGGTCACTCGTTTGGTTTCACGGTGTGCTTGAAACAAACCCAAGCCCTGTGCAGACAAAAACACAATTGTGGTAAGTGAGGATTCAGATTCAGAAATTGAAAGGTTCTTGGTCGAAGAGTCTCCATACTCATATGGACTTTGTCCTGACAGACCCTACGATTATGTCACCAACTTACCACCGTGTCTAAAGGAGAATCCTGATTTTCCTGGAATCAAACTCTGTGATGAACCTACATGTCAAATGGATGATTCTCTAGCTGTTAATACTACCAATACACAGTCTCTACAACCACACTGTAATCAATGTCGATCCTGGATCGACAGGTATTACAAGGACATGCCTTTACTATAGTCTCGGCTTAAATCTTTGGAAGACCAGGTGGATTCATTAACGAAGGAGAATAGAAAACTCCAATTCATAGCTCAAACCAAAGACAAACGCCAAAAAACAACAGGGTCTGTTATTTTTAAGAACGTGGAAGCAACGACAACAATAGTAAATTCAAAGGTTACTTGATTTGTTTGAATCCCTTAATTTGAGGTATGATCCTTTTAAAAGTTTAGTATGAGTCTGTCTTTCTCAATTTAGCATACACGATTTGTTTGCACAGATTACTTTTTAGTTTGTTTTGATTGATTGAATAAAATATGATTCTAGTTATAATTATAACTAGCTACAGAATCGTGAGATTATGTAGCTAGTTAGAAAAATTCGAATTACTTGTTTTGATCACTGAAAATACATCTGAAATATTTTTATTTTTATTGTTTTTAGGAACCCATGATTTCTAAGGAGATTTGAAGCACTTTTGGCATCTCTCAGCCATACTATCTTTATGTTTTTAAATAGATTAGGCTATTAGTTTTTGGAATCAAGTAGAATCTGGGAGGTTGCATACCCCACATTTTTTGGAACAGATTGGATGTTATCAACAAGAAACATTTTGTTCCTAGAACCTATATAAGTATGTTGTATTCTAAACTTGAGATCGTCTCTGCCTGGGGAAAAAACTATGGATTTATGATTTACAGACTTGAATAGAATATGATATTTGCATAACTTTAGCTTCTCTATATCGTGTTTTTATTCAAGTTATGATTATTTCGATTTGTAATTAGGTTACGATTGCTTTATCTATCATGGTTTATTGCAGATTGATATGATAAAATTTATATGATATCCATGTTTTATGTCCCATATTTAACATACAGTAATTATTCTATTCAAACTTGAGATAAAGAGATTTATCTTCTTCATTCGTTGAACATTTATACACAAGTTTTCACAGCAGGATTTATCTCAATGTGGTCACGTGTGAAATTATAAGATTGTTGTTACTATATATCTCATATGTTCTATCATTTGGATTCAATCATTACTGCTTCACGTTTACGAGAAGCATTTGTAGGATTTGTTGCGGGTTTGCCTCATCAAAAATGAGATTGGATGCTATGCACAGGACAAATATGGGATGCGATTACAGGTCAGTTTGTTAGTTTTCTTTCATTAGTTTAATTAATAGAGAAATTTCCTGCAGTCTAAGCATATTTTACTGTTTGTTATCTCGGTCTTCAATTAGACAGTTTGTTATTTCATTTCTTGTTTATAAA
>JASDQU010274225.1:12542-24334 GCA_032191745.1 Picea mariana
TGGCCTTACTTTAAACCCTACATATCCAATCCTCACTCCTGCAGCAGGAGGATCTGGTATACCACCATCACCACCTCCTTCATCTGCTTCTTCTTCTAGAGAAGAGTCCTCCGACGAAGGCAGTTCCTCATCCCAGCCTTCGAAACCACCCACACCTATGGCCAACTTGAACAATCCCACTAGACCCTGGCTCTACCAAGATGCAGTGGCCATACCTGGGCCTCAACATCCTTTACCCAAACACCCGGAGAAATGGCTCCCTAAATTTGACCCGGACTCCAAACAGATCGTTGAAGATCACATCAAAAAGTTTATGTTAGCCATTAGACTCCATAGTGTCTAGAATGAAGACGTAGTCTGTATATTTTTTCCCTACACCTTTGAGGGCAATGGATCTACCTGGTACTTTGCCCAATAGCCCCACACTATTGTGTCATGGGAGAAATTAGAATCCTGTTTCCTTGAGAAGTTCGGAGACGACAATTCTCCTGAAGTTCTAGTCATGGAGCTTTCTAGTTTAAGAATGAACCCCAAAGAAAAGATCAAAGACTTTAATCAAAGGTTCTTGACACTAAAGAATTGAATCCCTACGGATTCGATGCCTGCCAAGAATCTTTATTATCGCATATTATACGAAAGCCTTACATCAAAGCATAGCCATTTGGGTAAAGAGATCCAAGAAAGACACATTGTTAGAAGACTTTGAAGAGGCCAATTAGATCGAGAAAGACATCCTCAGTTTAAAAGACACTACCAACAATGAGACAGAGACTAGTTCGTCTTCCAAAAAGAAAATCGAAATCCTCCCTAGACCTTCCCAAAACAAAGCTCAGCCTGAAAGCACAGATTTAGAAAACTTACAGAAAGTCGTTCAAAAATTTTCCAACCAAGTTATAGATTTGAAAAGGATGGCTAAAGAAGATTCTTCAAGTAAAGGGCCTTACAAACCCCCTTTTAGGAAGCCTTTTCACACCAATCGACCTAATTCAAATACTGAAGGCCTAAATCTAGAAAGCCTGCAATTCACTATTCAAACGATTCTAGAAGCACATGATAACTTGATGCCTCCCGAGATTCCTGAAGAAGTAGTTGAACAAGAGATAGTAGAAGAATATGAATCTTCTCCGAACATTTTTGGACATTTTACGGATAGCATTTTTCAAGCTAATTTCGAAACAGTGCATCCTTACAGTACTAGGAGCAAGACAACAAATAAGCCTTCTTCTGAAATCATTACGACTTTGCCTCCAAAACAGTCTAAATTGATTGAGACTAAACATAATTCAGTAAACCCAAGTTTAGATTATGATTTGGTTGAATATTTAAAGAAGCTTAGGGCTAACATTTCTGTTTATGAGTTATTAAAATTCCCTTTTCTTCTGCAAAAAATGCTACAAAATATTGCAGAGAACAACAAAAATGGAAATCCGAGAAATAACAAAGGTGTTGAGAACAAATCCAAAGTTCCTCAGAAGGCCTCCGCCAAAACTACTTCTGATCCTCACGATAAAATAGACCTTCCTGTAAATAATTTAAAAAATGTAGATAAATCAGTTTTAGAGACCGCGAGTAAAAATCAACAAGCTTCCACTATTAGTACTCACAGAAATGTCCCTCCACTTTTGTTAACCTTTGAAATTTTCAATAGGAACGTACAAAACTGCATGGTAGATTCAGGTGCGTTATCTAACGTAATCCCTTGGTCTGTTTGTCAAAAGATTAATGCCGAAGTTCAACCATCCAGTTTGAAGATTATCCAGCTTGATCGAACTAGTGTTAAAGTAATAGGTGAATTAAGAAATGTGCTTATAAGATTGTCATCTAACCCTAAAGTTCATCAAGTGATTGATATTATTGTTGTAGATATCCCAGAAGTTTATGGTTTTTTTTTAGGCAGAGACTGGTCAGAACAGCTACACGGCTATTTTGCGACGGATTGGTCTCACTTGTGGCTACCCAAGAATGGAAAGCCCAACAGAATCAAGGTAAATAGTGAACGTTATATAAAGTTCATGGTGACTGATTTAAATGATCCCAATGAACCATTCACTCCTTTTGGCGATTCACCCGAAATACAAGGGATGGATACCTTTTTTGGTAATTTCGTGGCTGAAACTTCCACCATCACTAACCCGGAACAATAGTCTAAAATTTTGACATATACGTAGCCAACAACTTCTGCCCAGTGGTCACATGCAACCGACAACAATCAAATATGGTCTCTTTAATTTGACGGGTCAAAATCCAAGGAAGGAGCTGGTGCAGGCTGCGTGATCATTGATCCAGCAGGTAACAAGACCTTGATTGCTTGCAGGTTAGAATTCGAATGTACAAACAATACAGTAGAATATGAGGCACTATTGCAAGGCCTCAGAAAAGCATTAGATATGAACATTCAAAATTTGACTGTCTTTGGTGATTCGAAAATCGTGGTTAGACAGGTAAAAAATTCTATCCACTGTTTATCCACGCACCTTAAAAGCTACCAAACTGAGGTATGGAATTTAATGAACAAGTTCTCGGCATTTAACATAAATTCTATTCCTAGATTGAATAATTCGGAAGCTGATTTGTTAGCTAACGTCGCTTCAAAACTTTTTCCTGCAGAAGGCTTATCTTCGAATGCATTCTCCGTCAAACTGTTGTTCAGACCATCCGTCCCAGAAAACATCACGAATTGGAGAGTCTTCGATGACGATCAAAAAATTATAAGTTTTCTGCAAATGGAAGAAACTTTCTAGGGCGCGGTGATCGACAAAGATACCCATGATGAAAATCTTCGTGACTTTATGGTAATACCAGATCCAAGATCTCTAGAATCTTCATCAGACATGGTAAATTATATCCCTAAATTTGTAGTTAGATTAGAAAAATTTTATGATCTTCACGACAAGTTTAGAAAATCAGTGAACTGTAAAACGAATAGTTCCTCTTTGACGCATGAAAAAGTGAATTTGGGAACTAAAGACAACCCACAGTGCATTAATTTAGGGGTGAGGTGTTCTGAGCAAGAAAAAGTAGCGTTTATTAAGTTGTTTAATGAATTCAAAAATGTTTTTGCTTGGACGTACGACGACCTAAAAACCTTTGATCCTAACATCATACAACACGTTATTCCTATGAAACCCCAAACCCAACCTTTTCAACAAAAGTTAAGGAAAATGCACCCAAAACTCGAACCAACTGTCAAGAAGGAATTAAACAAACTCCTGAATGCTAAGATAATATTTGCAGTTAGGCACACACAATGGGTCTCTAATATTGTCCCTGTCCGAAAGAAGAGTGGTGAAATTCGACTATGCGTCAATTTCCGAAATCTTAATCGAGCATTTGATAAAGACAACTACCCTGTCCCTCCCATGGAACAGATCCTTCAACAAGTATCTGGTTCTGAAAGATTATCCTTGTTGGATGGTTTTTTAGGGTATAACCAAGTCCTGATGTCCCCTCCAGACCAACTCAAAACCACCTTCCGCACTCCGTGGGGCACCTACGCTTATAGAAAGATGCCCTTTTGACTCATAAATGCCGGTGCCACTTTCCAGAGAGCGATGGACATCGCTTTCCGAGGCTTAATCAATCAATCAATCAATCAATTTGTCCATGCAATCTTTCTTAAGTCACATAAAATTTGTTAGGATATTCGTCCCCAGCTTTTCAGAAATGGTGAGACCATTACAAAACCTAATAAAAAAGGACGTACAGTACCATTGGGGACCTTTAGAAAACTAGGCTTTTGATTCAATAAAAAAGGCCATAATAGACGCTCCTTCTCTAATGAGCCCAGACTTCTCGCAAGACTTCACCCTCTACATGTTTTCTTCTGACCGTTCATACACCGCCGTCCTAACTCAAAAGAACGTTGAAAATAACGAAGTCCCAATCGCCTTTATGAGCTCAGCCTTCAAGGGGGTGGA
This sequence comes from Picea mariana, assembly GCA_032191745.1. Classification (NCBI taxonomy): domain Eukaryota; kingdom Viridiplantae; phylum Streptophyta; class Pinopsida; order Pinales; family Pinaceae; genus Picea; species Picea mariana. The sequence goes on from JASDQU010274225.1 coordinate 16,460, forward strand.
ACTTAATTACCTAGCAGTATATCAGCAAGCCTATGCTATTTTCAAAGCAGTAAAGCACTTTCGATCTTATATTTTAAAATCTAGAACGAAAATCATTGTCTCTTACCTGGCTGTCAGAAATCTATTAGTACAAAAATAACTAGGCGAAAAAAGGGCAAATTGGGTCACATCCTTGCAAGAGTATGACATAGAAATCACCCCAGCACAAATAGTAAGAGGCAAGGGGTTATGCAAATTGGTCGGTGATTCAGCTGCAGGACAAAAAGAGGAAAATGATATGTTAAATCCAGGACAACACTATCAAAGTCAAATCTGTTGTGCACAGAACCCTGTTAGTCCCTGGTATGATGATATACAATTTTGTCTTATACGAGGATCAACTCCCCGTCACCTTGATGTCACTAAAAGGAGAGCACTAAGATTAAAATCTGCTTCTTTTCAGTTGATTAATGGTATTCTGTTTCGTCAAAATTTTGATGGATTACTAATGCGCTGCCTTGAGAAAGATGAAGCAGAAAAAGTCTTATTGGAATTGCATGCACGAGAAGCTGGTGGGCATTTTGGTGGAGATACCACTGCCCATAAAGTATTAAGAGCAGGTTATTACTGGCCTACCCTTTTTAAATATGCTCATGCTTTGTGTCACAAGTGTGTAGTTTGTCAAAAAACATCTGGACGGATACAAAAACTAGCCTTCCCTCTGCAACCAGTTTTAGTAGACTCCCCTTTTCAGCAGTGGGGTATAGATATTATAGGCCCAATCAATCCGCCATCCTGACAATAGCATAAGTATATCATAACAGCCACAGATTACTTCACCAGGTGGTTTGAGGCTGCCCCATTAAAAGCTATAAATACTAGCCAGGTAATATCTTTTTTCAATTCAAATATTATTACTCGTTTTGGTATCCTTGAATGCCTGGTATTTGATAATGCTTCTTATTTTTCGTCTCTTGAGATAAGTGATTTCTCTCTAGAAAAAGGAATTAAATTAAAGTATTATGCCAGCTATTACCCCCAAGGCAACGGTTTGGCAGAATCGACTAATAAAAATCTGATTAAAATTATCAAGAGAATGGGCTCTGGAAACCATAAAAATTGCCATAACGCACTATTAAACGCAATCTGGGCTGATAGAGTAACTCCTAAAACTGTTGTGGGTAACTCACCTTTCTTTCTCGTTTACAATAGAGAGGCGATTCTTCCACCACATGTCCTTCTTCCATCTCTGCAGTTATCGCAGAAAGTACAGGAAGAGGATTGTCCCCCTTTGGAGAATCGAATTAACACTTTGTTAAAATTAGAAGAAGTGAGGGCTCAAGAAAAACAGAAATTGGATCAACATCAACTCATTGTTAAAAACTGGTTTGATTACAATTCTGCCTTTGACAGAAATTTTGAGGTCGGTGACCTTGTCCTAAAATGGGACAAACCTCATGAGGGAAAAGGAGAGCATATGAAGTTTCAGAACTTGTGGCTAGGACCATTTTTAATTGCTGAGAAAATGGGTCCCAGTTCTTTCCAATTACAGAATTTAGAGGGACAGCTAGACACCTTTCCGGTGAATGGCGAGGCTCTAAAAAAGTACTTTGCTTGATGACACTCCCATGTACACTATGTAAATATTTTTGTTTTGCTTGCTGTTTTCTTTTCTTTGCTGGTTTGTTTTGATTTTTCCTGTATGCTTATCAGTCTTTCCTTTTTGAGACACACATGCCTGCATCATGGGCTAGTTCAGACAAAGAGAATAGAAAAATTTCCCCTCTAAAATGACTGTTGAAGATTGTTTAAGCATCCATTGTGATATTCTTCTAAGTTTGCAGCCATGTTAAAGATGACTCGTTGTTTGAAAATCGTTTCTTGATTTCAATCTGCAACTCAAGATACTCACGATCATCCATTAAAATTCTTTTTACGCTGTCCTTGTTCCTTAAGAGAAAAAATCAGAGATGTCTCCCTTCTCTTGAAAGTCAGTTTTATTAACAAACTATTTCTAGATCTTAATGAAGGATAGCTAAGAAATTTCTTCAAGGTCTGTAATTTACTAAGATATGTCCAAAAACCAGGATTTTCAGCATCACCTCGCTCTATTAAATATATTTAAAACTAAATAAACCTTCAGAGAGCTGTGGGAAGTTCTTGTAAACCGGTCGAGATACTGAACAGGTCTGCTGGCAGCGGGTAAATGCATGCATGACGCCAAGATAACTTCGTCAGGGTACTGAACAGGCCTGCTGGCAGCAAAGCAATGTCAGGTATATGAAAACTCTTAGATATGGATTGTTTTGACCTTAAATGTCCTTCGTTCTGATCTGGAACTTCTTGGCAGGATACGGATATTAGAGTGGGTTAAATGACATCCCTGCCGAGGCTATGGACGCCTGCTGGAAGCAATGACTCTGTCAATAGTATTGAAGATTTTAACTTTAATATCGTGACTCTCTTCTGTTAAGATTGTTGTCAGTTTTCATCTTTTTAAAATAATAGTAATCTGAAACTGGAATGCTTTCTAATTCAAAATGATGTTCAGACAACGTTTTGGTTGTTTTCGATTTGAAGTTTTTTCTGATTATCCTAATCTGAACTCGTTCATTTGGCAAAGATAACTGCTTCTCCCAGCGTGTCGCCATTGTTGGCAGCAATAATGTAATTTCTATTGTTGATAAGTTTCCTGCATAGGATCTCTAAATTTTCATTACTCGTCATGAGCAACGACACTTATCACTTGTCTCTTTTTACATACCTTCATTTCCATTTTTGTTTTCATGACTGTAAGCATGAAAACTCACAGCTGGAATTCACACTTGGTTTCAATTTTTGATCAAAGGATAACTGTTCATATGGTCTATTGTCGAATTGTCTTCTTTCTCTATGAACTTGATTTTTTTCCTAGTTTATAACTCTTTGGTCCTATTCATGCCTTGGTTACATAAGTAAAAAACCTCCCCCTCATTAATATTCGATTAATAGTAATGGGGTTTGATTCATAAAATTTTTAACACAATGTTTATTTCAAATTTTTACCTTGTAATCAAGTCGTGAATATGTGCGCTGTATGGTATACAAGCGCTTACATTCTTACACTACCCATATCCCAAGGCATCATATGAGGTATAGCGTGATATTATTACTCTGTATGGCCTCAGGCTTCACGACCTCTTTCCCACACATGGTAATTAACGCTCCTACCTACCATTTCGAACTATCTTTGCATTGCTTTGAGGAAACTCGGGACTATGGCTCTGTGTTTCTCTATCAAACCCTACATTCGATTTCTTTGTTGATTCCTTGTTGTTAGCCATGACTCCTGTGGTGAGGATTGAGCCCAATGGCATACAGACCTTGTTATCATTTGACAATGCCAGAGATGACTTAGAAAGGAACAGTTGGCATGTGTTTATTGAAAACTTTGAGGGTTTCAATCTAAGAGTTGCTCAAGAGTTCGCGTTGACATTCGATGGTTGCAGAGAAAAAATAGGAGACGTGCAGCTTGAGGTAAATGAATATTTTATAAGCCAAGCTACCAGTTTACCAGCTGTGGGGAAAAAGTGGTTCAAGAACGTAAAGGTCGAAAGGGTCCTCTGGTCATTGTTGTTCACCTGAAGGAATATTACCAGCTGCGACTGAGGTATGCCTGTCTCGTCTCTAAAACCTAGGTGGCATGATCTGTTAGCTATTGTGAAAGAGTTTATTACATGTGAAGGGAGATTTGGGTTGGTTTTCTTGTATCACCTACGATTTCTTATGAGCTTCATTGATTTCCCGCTGAGCATGCCCTATTTCCTCCTTAGAAGTTTGTACAATATGGGAAAGCGGTTTAAAAGGCAGAAATCTGACTCTAGTTTATTCAATCATGGTTTAATCAAAATTATCATGGTACATCAGTTGCAATTAAACAACGATTGTTGGGATTCTTTTGTGTTGTGAAATGGTTTTGGTAATAGTGATTTGGGACAGGTTGACAAACCTATCATCACAGAAACCCTTGTGAAGCCTACCATCTCTCCTCCTTCGCTCATTCCCTATGATCCTATTTCTAATTTGGAACCCTCGACCTACCCTGATTCTACCCAACCCGACACTCAACCGGATTCGTATCCTAAAGGTTGTGTTAAGATTGTTAAAAAATACACAGGGAAAAAGTTTAAAGGCAACGTCGATGTAAATTATAAGAGTAAAAGGGCTGCTCGTTGGGTTTCACGATGTGCTCGAAACAAACCCAAGCCCTGTGTAGACAAAAACACAATTGTGGTAAGTGAGGATTCAGATGCGCAAATTGAAAAGTTCTTGGCCGAAGAGTATCCATACTCATATGGACTTTATCCTGACAGACCCTATTATTATGTCACCAACTTACCACCGTGTCTAAAGGAAAATCCTGATTTTCCTGGAATCAAACTCTATGATGAACCTACATGTCAAATGGATGATTCTCCAGCTCTTAATACTACCAATACACAGTCTCTATAGCCGCACTGTAATGAATGTCGATCCTGGTCGACAAGTATTACAAGGATGTGCCTTTACTACAGTCTCGGCTTAAATCTTTGGAAGACCAGGTGGATTTGTTAATGAAGAGAATAGCAGACTCCAATCCATAGCTCAAACCAAAGACAAACACCAAAAAACCATAGGATCTGTTATTTTTAAGAATGTGGAAGCAATGACAGCAATAGTAAATTCAAAGATTACTTGATTTGTTTGAATCCCTTAATTTGAGGTATGATCCTTTTAAAAGTTTAGTATGATTATGTCTTTCTCAATTTAGCATACACGATTTGTTTGCATAGATTACTTTTTAGTTTGTTTTGATTGATTGAATAAAATATGATTCTAGTTATAATTATAACTAGCTACAGAATCCTGAGATTCTGTAGCTAGTTAGAAAAATTCGAATTATTTGTTTTGGTAACTGAAAATACATCTAAAATATTTTTATTTTTATTTGTTTTTAGGAACCCATGATTTCTAAGGAGATTTGAAGCACTGTTGGCATCTCTCAACCATACTATCTTTATGTTTTTAAATAGATTAGGTTGTTAGTTTTTGGTATCAAGTAGAATCTGGGAGGTTACATCCCCCACATTTTTTGGAACAGATTGGATGTTATCAACAGGAAACATTTTGTTCCTAGAACCTATATAAGTATGTTGTATTGTAAACTTGAGATCATCTCTGCCTGGGGCAAAAACTATGGATTTATGATTTACATAGTTGAATAGAATATGATATTTGCACAGCGTTAGCTTCTCTATATCGTGTTTTTATTCAAGTTATGATTATTTTGATTTGTAATTAGGTTACGATTGCTTTAGCTATCGTGGTTTATTGTAGATTGATATGATAAAATTTATATGATATCCATGTTTTATGTCCCATATTTAACATACAATAATTATTCTGTTCAAACTTGAGATAAAGAGATTTATCTTCTTCATTCGTTGAACATTTATACACAAGTTTTCACAGCAGGATTTATCTCAATGTGGTCACTTGTGAAATTATAATAATGTTGTTACTATATCTCTCATATGTTCTATCATTCAGATTCAATCATTACTGCTTCAGGTTTATGAGAAGCATTTGTAGGATCTGTTGCGGGTTTGCCTCATCAAACAACGAGATTGGATGCTATGCACAGGACAAATATGGGATGCGATTACAGGTCAGTTTGTTATTTTTATTTCATTAGTTTAATTAATATAGAAATTTCCTGCAGTCTAAACATATTTTACTGTTTGTTATCTCTGTCTTCAATTAGACAGTTTGTTATTTCATTTCTTGTTTATAAACATTATAAAAAAATAAATCAAAAAGATTGAATGATAACTTTGTTGTTGTTTAATAAATCAATCCATATTCGATTTTCACAGATTTATATTAAAATTTGCATTCTGTAAATGTTATATATATGTTATAAATAAAGTCATTTGTATATATTATACATACAATAAGTAGACTTACGTTATAAATATTATTTAGCGAACTGTAAATATATATTAGATCTGTATATAGTTTTCAGCAAGTGTTATTTATTAAGTTTTGTTATCTTCCTTAGTTTTGTTTTTCAATTTCTTAGGACTTAGATTGTCTAACGGAGCCACTAAAGTCGTCGGAGTGAATCAATCCAAACGGCTTGGGTTAAGTAGACAACCCCGGACTGGATTCACTCCTCCAGTTGACGAGCGGTCAATTTCGCCCGTCAACAGGATCGTGGAAATAACTCCCTTAGTTGAAAGGGAAGATTCTCCAAGCTAGGAGAAGGTACGGAAAAATATTCTTGAAAAACATTTATTTTTGTGATTTAAATAACTCTCGAGTTAGGAGGGAGAACTGAAAATATTATTTATCTTTGTAATTGAAAAATAGTCCAGATTGGATAGATTCTTTCATGTTCGGAAAGTGGATTGAGATTTCTGACGGACAGTGACTTCCCATTGTGGTTAACATGGGAGGTATTTTGATTGCTGATGTATCATAGACAACGACTTCCCATTGCAGTTAACATGGGGAGTGGTCTAGGGCAGTCTATCTTCTTAAGGGTTACTCAAGAAGACTAGCCCGCCTCGCCAGACAACGATTTCTCATTGTGGTTAACATGAGGAATGGTCCATTTTGGAGGTTGATGCAGGACAGTCTTTTCCTCTCGTGGTTAACAGAGGAAATAGTCCGGACAGTCATTCCTTAGGGTTATACATTCTCTCCAGGGCACACTTTAATTAGTGTAGGAGGAATGGCCCAAGGTGGGGAATGGTCCAGGCTCAACAATCAGGGACAAACATTCCTTAGGGTTGTACATTCTCTTTAGGGCACACTTTGATTAGTGTAAGAGGAATGGACCAGGGTGGGGACTGGTCCAGAACAATCATTCCTTAGGGTTTATACATTCTCTCCAAGGTGCGCTTTGATTAGTGTAGGAGGAATGGCCCAGGGTGGGGAATGGTCGAGACATTCCTTAGGGTTTATACATTCTATCCAGGGTGCACTTTGACTAGTGTAGGAAGAATGGCCCAGGGTGAGGAATGGTCCAGGCTCATAAATCAGAAATAATCCTTCTTCCTTGTTTAATAAGAATGGGGCAGATAGCCCATTGCTGATGTTCTATACTGAGGGTAGATATTCCTTCATATCTCACAGACGTGAGTGAAATATTGGCCCAGATGATTCAGTTTTTATCATAAAATTGTTTCTATGCAGGTTTCTATCAGATGTTTGTTATGAAGAATATATGACAATAGATGTAAAATAATGTGGTGGATATGTTCCACTGTTTATGAGGCAGATATTCTTTTAGAACTCACAGATGTGAGTGAAAGATTGGCCCGCAGATTGCTTGTCTCCCGACAGTAGAGATATACTACTGTGGTGGATTTGTTCCATTGTTTGTGACTATGTGTCACGGTTTGAGTAGTTTCGTACTACCTGAATAGACACAGGTGTATTCTATCAATTAATATTGTACCAGTTGTCATAGGAGATTATCCAGTTGGATAATAATGACGGTGCTCGTGTTGCTACCAGTTGAATGGTCTATTGTGCTCAAGACCACACCTCCCTAGCTAGGAGGGAGTGTTAATATTATGGTAGCTTCGGGAGGTATGAACCTCTATTGTGACATATGACGAGATTAGAATACTCCAGAAGGAAGCAAAGAAATGAAGAAAATCCTAGACAGGTTGTCAGCTGCAGAAATATATTTAATATGAATTTATTAATACCCACAAGGAGAAGTAGGCCCCAGTTAAACTTCCCAGACTACTATAAATACAGGGCACCAGTTCTCATTATTCTCATCTCAGCAGTTGCAGAGTGAACTGGATCTGCGCAGGTGCAGTTGCAGCTTGTGCGCAAGTTTATGGGAAGGTGTGCGCTAGC
>JASDQU010274227.1:3924-14279 GCA_032191745.1 Picea mariana
AATAGGAAGTATGTGGAGAATGTGTCAACACATTGGCCATAATTCGAACTTATTGATGATGAGATACATGAATGAGATAAAGAGCATTATGTAATACAATGCAAGGTGCTCTGAATAAGTATGCATTGAGAATTGCACTCATGCATATTAAGTGATAGAATTGTATACTAAATCAAATGGATGAATGATTTTTGTAAGTACATGCATATATATTATTGCATAGAAATAATTGTTACTAACAACTGAACTATTGTTAACTCATGAAGTTGAGGACATTTTAGGGAGGTGTGAGACGTTGCAACATGAAAGTTGCAAGTGAAGTAGTCACATGAGCATTGACTACAGGAAATTTTCTTGTTCAGAAAAAGAAGTAATGAAATTACAGATATTACTGTGAACATGCATATGCATAGAATGACGAGTCGTTCTAGTTTATTAAATTTTTGAGTAATTGTGATTGAATTGCTAAGTGTAGGAAATTCTAAGATCACTGCATAAGATTTTGTACATATTGCAATTGAATTATGATGTATAGAAAATACTGACAATTGTTGGTTGTATGCAAGATGAAGAATTATAGGAAAAATCATATGCATTTTGGTGCTCGTGGAAAACCACAAGGATGGATGCATTCATAATATGGAAACAACAAAGATGAATTATCAAATAGAATTTCATGTTTTTGGGAAAAATTTGAATTCCCTTTTGAACTAATTGGAGTTCCTAAATGAATTCTTTTATGTTTTCTCATGATAACTGGATGTGGGTGATACAAATGAGATGATGTTGATTAAAATCAGAATGTTGACTACAAAGAGCATCTTGGGGAATATGTTGATTGGAAATCCCTGAGGGAAGTTGGAACTCCGGGAGACACAGTGCTCTGAGACTTCCTAAGCCGGCCTGTTGTTGAAGCCCAAGGAAAGGGAGGTGTAGCAACCAATGGACTATGTGACAGTGAAGGTGTACACTCCTGGGGTGGGACAAGCATGTGGGGAATGAGAGACCATTGTTTGGAGTGTTGCTAAGGTTTGGTTGGTTGGAGTGTTGCCAAGGTTTGGTGCCTTGGTCTAGATCATGTTGATATGGAAGGTCTTCTCAATCAAAAGATAAGTACAATTCTCTATTTATTGTATTTTGTATATCTTGTATACAGGTTATAATGTTATTAGAATTGCTTGTATATACATATATATAGATTGCATATATTATTGCATTACCTGCATCCATGACTGTACATAATGTGTTTAATGTTTCATTTCTTAAGAAATATACACCTGATGCTAATCATGTTATTGATTGGAATGTGATACAGGTGGAGCAAGAAGGCATCTTGCAAGTGCATCTGATGCACATACTGGACCGGAAGAGAAAATATATCTAGAATCGAGTCATAGGTCTTGTAAAGGTCCAGTGCACCTAGTACAGTCATGAGGATGTGACATGGGAGCATGAGGATGTTGTGCAGGAAGAATACCCACATCTTTTTTAAGATTTTAGAAATCTTGTTGATGATGCATAAAGAGTTGCACTGAGGACAATCCAAAAATAAGGGGAGGGGATTGTAATATCCCCCGATAGTTCCCCAATTTTATTATTAATTGTAATCATGTTTATAGGTTGGTGAGACAAGTGTATATAATATGGTGGGCTTATGTGTTTATTAGGCTAGAGAGCCCAAGTGTTAAAGGCCAGGAGCCTGATTTTGTATATGTAATTATGCAGATCATTAATAAAATATAAACATTGTTGCGTGCATACCGGCCACAAAGAAAGAGTGATGGGGGACTATGCTTCCACAAGGTTGCATAAGGGAGGAGGCTAAGTGTGTGGGCCTAGGGGCTAATCTAGGGGGATTACCTATAAAGGGGATTATAATTTATTATTATTTCCTGAAGGCTAAGGTGGACATGTTGAGTGTTTCCCTAAGTTCCTGTAAAGGGAACGTGTGCTAAGTGGAACTCATGTGGCTCCAGGAAGACAAGTGTGGACCTGGGAGCATGTAGTTAAAACTGATGAGTCAGCCATGTTGGGTGTCGCTCTCTCATTCTTCCATCCTCAGCCTGAGTTTGCGTGGATCTTCATTTGAACCCATTTTGCATTTGTGTCGGACCTATGCATAACCACACACCTCTAAAAATCAGATCTGTGAAGCCGACCTGCATAATTTCGTGAACCCAGGGAGAATCATGGATTGAACTGTGTCTTCTATGAATCTTGAACATCATGTAATTATCTATTTCGTGTGTGTTATAACTGTTGGTTGTTGTGGCCATCCAGTTCCTTGGCTGAGTATGGATTGCTACCATCGTTTGTTCCTTTCTCAACATTTTTGTTGTCCTCCTTGTGTGGGAATGGAGTTGAAGATGTGGGCTGTTAGGCCCATGGTTGAAGAGGAACGTTGTCAGGCCTATGAGAAACTCTCATAGGTGAGAGACTTTACTGGGAAGTGGTTTTCTCCCAGAGAGAGTTCAGCACCAGCTATGAAGCTCTGAGATTTCTTGATCCAACCTATTGTCGAGATCCAAAGAAGGAGGTAAAGTTGTCAATGGACTATGTGACAGTGAAGGTGTATACTCCTGGGTGGAACAAGCATGTGGGGAATGAGATTCCGTGAGTACTGGGCATAAGAAGGTTGCTAGAGAGAATCATTCTGGTTGGATTGTGCAGTTTCCTATAACCTCATACTAGTCCAAGATTCCCTTGTCATGGGTGGAGATTGGTCCCATCTTGGGGGTGACCCATTGTTAAGCGTGATGAGAAGCCTGTTTTATGGATGGGAGGTTCATGGAAGGTCTACACATAGTTGGTGGATTTACTCCAGCTAAAAGATAAGTATCATTTACATGCTTAATTTTATGTTATGCATACCTGTGATGATGGAATGTTATCATGTATTCCATTGCATATATGAATTACTATCTATTACATTAAAATCTGTATGGTAGTAGTAACTATGTTTTATGTGTTTTATTTCGATTAAAATGCATGTTATATATTTATATGTGAGTGTTATGTAGTGGTAGCATTACCCAGTCTCTGTGGAGGGTCGGAGATGCTACAATTTGGTATCGTAGCTAAGTCAGAGCTGAGTAGTGGCATTGCCCAGGTGGTTGATGGTTAGGGATGTTACAAAATGGTATCAGAGAAGCCAAGGCTAAGTTAAGGTTGTGTAGGTAGCATTTCTCGGTCGGTTGATGGTTGGGGATGTTAGATGTAACATTTACATTATGGACAAACTTTGACAACATTAAGATCTTGTTAGTTACAATTTGTCTAAATACAGTATGTGGATGCATGACGGTTATTGACCACATGAAAATTGTATTAGTTAAGATTTTTTCTAGATAATGTATGTGGATTCATGGAAGTTAGATTGTGGAAAAACCTTGACTAAATCAATTGGAAAAAATATTCCTTTGACTGAGCTTCATTTCATCAAATCATCTCTTGAAGGATGACGTGAAAATTCACATTGTGTTCTACAGATCATCCATTGTGCAGATAGAACCAATGCATAAGATTCAAGTCAAAAGCCTTCATCCCGTTTCACTTGTCATGCAACGTGCATATTGAATTGCCTAATGAGACTTGACTGATGAAATTCACTTGTTCTATCCTAATCTACTCAATCATTGGTCACACATGCTTCATCTTATCACATTCTATTGCACCATTTTCTTCACTATATTAAAGCACCTATGATCATTGTACATTAATTGTCGCACTTCATCACCAACATCCTTTGTCTAAATCCACAATTACGAACAAGGAGATATGTCACGATTTTTTTTTTGTACTTCTTTTCTAAACTTTGTTGTAGGTCATCCTCCTATTCTGTGTGCACTCTAATTTCATTCTTAATGAGTTCCTCTATCTGTGTGTCATGCCTTCTATGCCATTTATAATTTCATCCTTCGATCCTTTTATGCACCTCTATTTTCATGCTTTCACAACATTCATTGTTTGTGTTTGTGTTATAATTTACTATGTGGATGATCATTTTGACATCAATAAAAGAATATGCACAAAAAACTTCCCCTTTTTCATTGATGGAAACCAAAAGATCCTTCTTTTATATTCTTAAAGACGACTGCCTCTTTCCATGTGTGTATCTGCCCGACTTGATATTGCTGCCCCTTTCAAAATGCACAGTGTTTCTCCCCCTTTCAATGTGCAAAACTGCCAGATCAATGGAATTTGTTCTCCCTCTTTGACAACAATGAAAAAGAAGGAATTTGGATATGCTCTCCTCCATGACACTTTACACGTACATAACCATCCTTTAACATAATCCCATCATAAGCCAGTGAAAACTTCAACTATGTGCATTATTTCCTCAGGTGTAACTCATCCATCTATAGATGATGCAAAATCAACAAATTCAAGTGTTTTGGCATATTTGTGTCCTACCCAGACTTGATAGCCCATGTACGTAGTACACCCTTTAATTCAAGGAGGTCATTATTATATTGAATATATATGGTGGGCCCTGTAGTGTTTCCTACTACATGCACAAGAAATATTGTATTGTAATTTGCACCCTTTTATTTCCTGATATGTCAAGCCTCATTATTTCATTTTCTTATTGTAGATAGAGTTGCACCTTATCCCCCTTTCAATAATATGTCATGATAATCAATGCACCTGGGAAGTGGTGATCTACATTATTTACTGAAGAAAGGAGCACAATATCACACCCGACGTCTGTCTAATATAACCAAATGGTTCTCTTGGTAATGGGTTGGTAAAAATATATGCAATCTACTATTTAGAAGGAACATACTCTAATTTTACCACCTGATCCTGAACCTGTTCTCTGAGAAAGTGATATTTGATTGGTATTTTCTTAGTATTTAAGTGTCGAACAAGATTTTTAAAGTGATTAATATAACTCTTATTGTCAGACATGATGGAGAGATAATGATCACAAGGAACTTGAATATCTTTGAAAAAAAAAAATGTTAGGCATGATGGAGACATAATGATTAGAAGGAACTTGAATATCTTTGAAAAAAAAATTAATCCCTAACACTTGAGTACAATAGAATGTTGCAGCTATATACTCTTGTTCATCTATAGAGAGAGAAATGGAAGTTTGTCTCTTGTTGAGCTAGGAGTTTTCTATCAACTTCTAAGAAACAATGTGCCTCCATTGGTGAGTTTTCTATCATCAATACTTCCTACCCAATATGCATCGATATAATACTTGAGAACAATATCTATGTCTTTTGGATACTGCAAGACATAATCAACAGTGCCTTGCAAGTATCTGAATATTATTTTACCTGGAAGAACATAAGTTTCCTTAGGATTGGCTTGAAATATTCCTACCAGACCTACTGCTTATATGATGTAAGGCTTTGAAGCTGTGATATACAGTAAACTTCCTATCATGGACATGTACATGGTTTAGTCTACTTTTAGATTATTATCATCTGTATTGATTTTAAAACTGGTAGTCATGGGAGTGCTTAATAGTGAGAATGTTTCCATGCCAAATTTCTTAAATATTTCTCTGAGAAATTTACCTTGAGAAATGAAAATTCCTTTTTTATATTGATGAATCTTTAAGCCAAGAAAGAAGGAGAGTTATCCTAACATGGACATCTCAAACTCTTGTTGCATTTCAACTGCAAAATTCATACTCATTAATTCAATGTTACTGTCAAAGATAATATCATCAACATACACTACAATAATTAATAGAGTATTACCTTTGGCCTTGATGTATAAGTTGCTATCATTGTATCCCTTTTTGAATCCTTGCTGGAACATGTCTAGTTTGTAATACCAAGATCTTGGATCCTTTTTTAACCCATACAAATATTTATTTAATACGCGTACATAATCCTTTTTGCAATTTAGGAAAAAACCTTTTCATTAATCTACATAGTCTTCTTCCTCAAGATCACCATTTAAAAATGTTGATTTAACATCCATATGATAGACTTTGAATTTTATGTCGCATGCAAAAGCCAAAAACATCCTGATTGCTTTAATTATTGAAACATGTGAAAATGTTTCTTCAAATTCCACTCCTTCGACTTAAGCATACGCTTTCATACCAATATGGTGCTGGACAACTAAGAGGGGAGGGGTGAATCAATTGTTACTATGATTAAACAATTATGCTTATTTTAAAATCTTTACAGAGTACTCAATGACAATCACAATAATGCAGAGGGTAAGCAATAGAACATTCGACATCAGTCACACATATGAAATAAACAGAGACAAATATTTTCTGAGGAAACCCATAAAGGGTAAAAACCTCTTCTTCTTGGTATGATAAGTAATATTTACATTCTGCACATTATCATACATATGAGCTCCAACTCATTGTGAGACTACAACCTCTATTTTTCAAGCTACAATTTGATGAGAGCACCAACTCTCTATTTTTTCTAGCACTAACTAGAAGGAAGCACCAACTCCCTGAGTGTTCCAGCACCGACTGGATGGAAACACCTACTTCCACTTATATAAGAACCAACTTGTTTGAGAGCACCAAATCTCTAGTTTCTATAGCACCCACTAGAAGGAAACACCAACTCCCTAAGTGTTCCAAAACCAATTGGATGCAAGAACCATCTTCCAGTCACACAGAAAAGAACCTGTATAACAGATAACAACAGTTCTCCCTTACACCACCCTGCCACCCTAGCTTTTCTGGTTTTAACTAGATGGAAGCTAGAACTCCCCATGTTCAAGAACCCACTTGAACCTATGAGGACACCAGTCCTCCCTAGCACCTCCCTACCGCCCTGATTATAAATATTTTCTTCTGAAACTTATTTCAGTGATTCAATAGTTGTCATTGGCTTAGCAGGCTTATCACTGTTTTGCTTTGCTACTATGCTCTCCTATATTAGTGTCTCTCTACCTGCATCTTCTTGCGCTTTCTGATCTTCTACTTTTCTCTACAAGTGCACCTCATCCTTATTTTATTGTCTCAACTATGCATCTCTGTTCTTTTCTTTTTTTTCTCTTTATGCTTTGCATCTTATTTTGATTCTATGAATTACACCTCTTCTGTGTATTTTAACTTCTGCCCACACCATGATATTTCCCCGTGTGTAATTCTTCTCCACATCATCCTCCATCTCTTCTCTGTTCTGTGTATTTATACTATCTGTGCACCTTCTTCATCCTCCATGCATAGTGACTCTGCATGCTCTTCACCATGCCACGGTTCTGCTCATCGGGTTGTTCACTGCCACTCCACTTTTTCTCTACTTCGCTCACTCAAGCCTCAAAAATAAAACTGCATCTCTCTTTTGTTTATTCCTCATATGTTACTCATCTATGAGTTTTATATCACACTGCACATACTGTTATTTTGCCTTTCTTATAGTTCAACTCATTTTTCATTGATAATAGCCATCCTTCCATAGTCATTGCATCTCCATTTTCTCCTATACCACCTATTTAGTTACACCTTGAATCTCCAAGAAAATGCATCAACAACTGAATCACCAACAGTCCAAGAATCATGATTCAGTTATGCTTATTGAATCGTAACTGATCAACTACCTGTTTGGTGAAACAATAACCCTTAGATCAAGTTTCCAATTAACCAACACTGTTGGATAAAATCCGCAGGATTTCGCGTTTATCTCATATGCCCACTAGCTATGACCGAGCGCTAAACAAAATTTGAATTTTGTGATTTCACATTTCAGAATTCCTAAGATGAAGGGTCTCGACACTCCAAGTCACGATCACTGAAACTCCAAGATGGAGCTTAACACTACCAACTTCTTCCCTTCATGTGACCACAGGTTACGCTAAAAGGCACTTAGTATTTCATGAACTTATGAACTTCATCGAGCCTGATCAACGGTCGATATATCCAATGATCAGATGATCCATATCTCATCATGATCTCGCATATCATGATTCCTATGATGAAGGCTATCGATGCTCCAAGTCACGATTGCCGAAACTCCAAGATGGTGCTTGGCATCTCTAGCTCTGCTCTCCATCTCTCGACAATGTGACCATGAGATATGACCACTCACCAATCAAATGAGCACTTCACTCCTTTGAATTTCTAGTTAGTGGAATGATGATCTTTCGCCATGTGTCCTATGGAACCAATGGTCCAGATATTATCACGATTTCACCATGTGTCCTTCTTGAATCGACGGTCCAAATTTATCCTCAATCCAACGGCTCAGATCATTTCTCCATTTCGCATATCGCAAGTTAGTAGGTTAGAGAAATTCCTTCCTTTGACCTTTCAGATAGTGAAATGATGATCTGCGACCATGTGTCCTACCCAAAGATGGACGATCCTCCTTCTTTCAGGATTTTGTAAGCCTGCTTCACCTTGCACTTTAAAGAATGTGCAGGTTCTCCTGGATCCAACAACAGTCGGACCCCGCGCTTGGATCTAACACACAATATCTGTCCTCCATCTGCACGCTTGAACTATCTGAGTTCAGATCTTATAGTCATTGGGAATTCTCAATGGGATACAATGATTACTGTCGCTTCTCCTCCCGAGATTACACATACTCCTAACTTAAAATAATTTCTAAGTGTCAAAATCCTCGACCTTTGATCCATCTAAGATCTCGAGTTTGCTATCTTTCTTGAGCTTTGGCAATGAGTTAACCTCATCCCTGGTGCACACCTACGCACTGCGTTAATCCTCCTGAGCTTACGTTGTCCCTATTTTTCCATCGCTGCACACTATGATCTTGCCATCAATGACAAGCACACTCTGCATGTAAACATGCGAACAATATCCCCCTTTGGCATTGATGGCAACCCTGAATGACTGCGCTAATATTTTTGGACCTCCAACTGTAGCATTCAGTCCAGACCACTCCTTTTCTCCCCCTTTGACATCAATGTCAAAGAAAACATGCTCCCCCTGAATTGTTCCAGTATTTTTAGGAGGTATCACATTTTAAACCAACACAAACTCCCCTTGACAGGATGGACTCTCTTATTTGAGGCTTGTATAATATTTGTATCTAAACCAGAGTCTTATTCTTTTGATTCTTGGACCTGTTCATCTTCATCTTCAACTATGTCCTCTGTAGCAGACTCACTATTGCTCACCTCTCTTACTGGGACTCCTTCATCAACCTTTTCTTGTCATAACTAGATGGCTCCCCCTATCGTTGTTCTCTCTCTGCTTCTGATTGTTCTCCTCCTATGTTTCTAAAAAGATTAGCTTTCCCTGACAAGGTCTTTCCTCTGGTTATCTCTACAGAATGTCATGTATATAATTTTGTACATCAGAATGTTGCTGCTATGAATGTCGTTGTCCTACTTGAACAATGTGCAATTGTAGCTTGTACTTTTAAAATAACCCTTGGATCTCCCCATTGATTCTCATCGATCTCTATTACTGCAATTTCATTTTTCTTCCATGATGCATACAATCCAAGTCTTTTATGACCATATTCAATCACAAGAAAGCCGCTACAACCACTCTCATACATGATTTTGTTTTTCACAGATGAAAGAGCTGTATCAGTTTTATTGATTTCTTCCTTGTTGTAGCCAATACCATATTTTTCATTTGGTGATCTCTGACTAACCAAGAGCTTATCCAGGGTCATGGAGCTGTTTAAGAACTTTCCTTGGGTGTTTGACTTATCAATCTTCAAAACTTCAAGTTCCATCTTATGACATGATTCTTCTTCTACTTCTTCCATGGGATAGATGCTAACTGAACATTCTTTTATTGTATCTGTGTCTTCTTCTTTACTTACATGGGAGGATTCAATATCAACATCATTAATTTTCCTTATGCCTTTATTCACCACTTGTCCTAAGTTTACATTTACCTTACAGTCTTTGGACGTGAACACCTCTTCACTGCCTCTGTCACACTTTTGACTTGTACTGAGCAAATTATGTTTTAGACCATCCACAAGAAGAACGTATTGGGCATCTCCTTTGTCATTACTCAAACACACCATCCCTCTATCCTTGATTTTACCAGGTTCATCATTTTCAAGGATCACATTTTCTGTTTTTCTTTTACTTATGGACAGAAGCTTATCCTTGTCTCTAGTCATGTGTTTGGAACATCCACTGTCTATATTCTTGGAGGCCTTTTTTTTTGAGTTGAAAGTGCTAGACCACAATTTTCACTATCTTTCCTTTTCCATGTGCTGGACTCTCTATCTAAGAACTTTATCCTTGGATCTGCTTTGTAATTCTTCATATGGAAGTTTGCATCTTTGTGGCTAAAGTTGTGACAGTTATAGCATCCAATCTCATTGTTCAATAGGTCAAAGTTATTGTTGCAGCGTTGTCTACTCATTGACTGTTTATTATTTCTTGACCTATTGAACAATGAGATTGGATGCTATAACTGTCACAACTTT
>JASDQU010274232.1:3007-15140 GCA_032191745.1 Picea mariana
TAAGCACGGTGACAACTGATTCACCCCCCCCCCCTCTCAATTGTCCAACACATGGTGTGCATGTTGATCTAGCCAAGATCCAAGTCATTCCTGACTGGCTAGCCCCAACCATGCTCACTGAGCTTCGAGGCTTCTTAGGCCTTGCCAATTTCTATCAAGGGATAATTTTAAGGATGGAAATTTATTTTGAAATGTAGAAACCTTGGCAAATCTTACTAGTCCTTTATATGTCAACTATAAATGCTTGGCGATATTTTTGTTAAAATTTTCAAATTTTCTAAGGATTTTGTATAGTTTTTATAAATTTTTGGCGATTTTTAAGGTAAAATATTTTTTTCCTATAGAATTTGGGCGAATAATTTTTAGAATGGAGAATCCTTTTTTGGGAAAAAGCATTGAAAATTAGCCCACGGGAGAAATTTATCCCCTAAAATTTTCCCTCGCAGGTTCGTGTTGGGATTCTCCCATATTGCATGGGCCCTCAGCCAAATAACCAAGGCTGGTGGTTAGGAAAAAATTGTGTGGGGCATGTTCCAATAGAAATCGTTCGATGATTTGAAGAAACACTTGTGCTCTGCCCCAATGCTTTCATTATCTGACCTACAAAAGCCCTTTGATATTGAGACAAATTCTCCAGACTATGTTGTGGACGCAGTCATCACTCAACACAACGACCCCGTGGCCTATCATAGTGAGACACTATCAGATGTCATCCGTAAGTACCCTACTTAAGACAAAGAAATGTACTCCATTGTGCAAACCTGCTGCTAGTGGAGGCATTACATTCTTGAGAAGAAGACAGTCATCCACATTGATCATAAGCCATTGCAGTTCATGCAGACATAAGGAAAATAAAAAAATGATCACCATCAGAAGTGGTCCACATATTTGCAGCAATTCCACCTCAACATCAAGTATAAGACAGGAAGTACCAACTGAGTTGTTGATTGCTTCACCTGACCTCCAGTCATGTCACTCACCACAGTGCTCAATTCTTGTGGCCACGATACCTCTAGATGGCCCCACCTCTATGAGACAAATCCTGACTTCTCCCACACCTACCAGATGTTGGGCACAAAGACAACTGTCATTAATTTTCATCTTCAGGATGGGATGATATGCCATCTGGGCCATCTTTGTGTTCCATCAAGAGAGTGAGAAAAGATTATTTGGGAATCCCACTATAGTCGGGTCGCAGGGAACTTCAGCGTGGAGAATATAGTGGAAGTGATGCAGTGACATTTCTACTGGTTGAAACTTCAACAAGATGTCAACAAGTATATCTGGTCCCTCACTTCTTGTGTTATTGCTAAACTGACCACTAAGAAACAATGCATGTACACTCCTCTACCTACTCCTGACAAGCCCTGGGAATCCATATCAATGGACTACATGTTGATCCTTCCATCCACCAAGTGGGGAAATGACTGTGTTTTTGTGGTTGTTGATCGCTTTTCCAAGATGGCGATTATGGTCGCATGTAAGAAGAGCATCACAGTGGAGGCCACTGCCAAGCTCTTCTATGAATGAGTGTGGATACACTTTGGTATCCCACAAACCATTATCTCATATTGGGACAGTCGGTTCCTCAACAAATTCTATTCGAGCCTCTGGTCACTACTGGACACCAAGCTCACCAAGTCCACTACATTCCACCCCCAGATGGATGGCCAAACCGAGGTCTTCAACCGAATGATTGTGCACATCATGCGCATGCATAATTCCAAGAACCCCCGCGCCTATTATGAGAGTCTTCCCTATGTTTATCACAACTACAATAGATCCATACATATCTCAACCAGACAGATACCCTTTTAGGTGGGGTTGGGATTTCAACCATTGGGTCCCATGGATGTTGCACTATCCCTTGCGGCCACTAAGGCAGACTCGTCACATGTTCCAATTAGATATGACAAAGCCACTCGGTTCATTGAGCGAATACAACACATCCACAAATAGGTTCAGGATATTTTACAGAATTCTAATGCCAAGTACAAGCAACGCCATGATCAACACCGGGTTCCACACCAGTTTCAAGTGGGAGACAAAGTTTGGTTGCACTTGTAGAAATAATTCCTTACAAGGTTTCATCGGAAGCTTCTTCCACTTCGTTATGGACTCTAAACCATCACCAAGTATGTGAGTAACAATTATTTTGAGCTCAACCTCCCCCCCTTCCTTGGCTTGCACCCAATGTTCAGTGTGGACCTCTTTCAGCCTTATTTTCCACCATTATTGGACACCTCAGAGATAGTAGAACAATTGACACCAATAGAGCTCATCCCTGACTCGATGGAATAGGAATCCATTGATCATATCATGGACACACAGGTCAAGGGAACTTTCCAACAAAGGATCCCGCTTTATCGGGTTGTCAAAGCAAGAAAACTCCTGCACCAAGGCAAGTGGCTCACTCGAGGCCAAATTCAACAGAAATTTCCTCATCCGATGGGGGAACTCAATGTAATGGAGAAAATTTCTCCCTAAGGGGGGAGGATTGATCCAAGAGAATCTTGATGGCCACCCACCATTTCCTATTGGCTCAATTTTTTTTTTGGCAACTTACTATTTTTAGCATTTTTCGGTATCTAAACTTCTGGGGCCATTTTGAGGGCCCAAACAATTATTTTTAGCGATAGGAGACCTTAATAATATTTAAATTATTTTATTGATCCCCATAAATGAATCTCCTCTTCATTTCCTTTCCAACGAGATATTGTGCGCCCTAAACGAAGATCGTATGCAAAATATACGACCCCGAGAAGTTGATGTACTAATTTACCCCAACAGGGCCCACATGACTTTTGGCGCTTCATCTCCTAGGGTTAGGTTTTTGGATGTCTAGGGTTTTGGCATTCATGTTTATTGTAAAAATTCCTTCAGAACCTCATTTTACTCATCTTTTTGCGAATGAGCGTAGCCATCACATCTCTTCTCAGAGATAAGATACCACCATTCTAGCAAGCTTGTTTTCAGTATGCATTTTACAGTTTTCATCATATTTCTTATTTAACAGAAGTCAAGTTTTATTGTATATTTGTTATTGTCCATTGTTTCTCTGTGTTAATATTATAAATTTGTGGTTTCATTTCGTTTCACTCATAAATATGGATCAGTGGTACCAGAGCAGTCTACTCCTTGTCATTTTTTAATGCATGTCCCCGATGCGGTCAAGGTATAGAGAGTTAGGTATCGAGCTTGTTTCTATTGAGGAAAACTTCTCTCGCACGCTCAAGAAACTATCCATGGAAGGAGAAAATAAAGACGATGGGACAGGATATCCTTTCAAAATGTTGCTCGAGGAAGCCCTTGAGCGATAAAGGAACGATATGATGGACGTTATCTTGTGGCCTTTCACTAATTATTTTGTGGTGGTGTATCTGGATGACATTCTCATCTACAACAAGACTTGGGTAGAACACTTGTTGCATATTTAGCAGGTTCTACACATTCTGCGGAAAAACAAGCTAAATGAAAACTTGGAAAAATGCTTCTTTGGCATGGACAAGGTCCAGTACCTAGGCTACATTGTTGATGTGCATGGTGTGCATGTTGATCCAACCAAGATGCAAGTCATCTGTTACTAGCCAGCCCCAACCATGCTCACTGATCTTCGGAGCTTCTTAGGCCTTTCCAATTTCTATCACAGGTTTGTGTTGGGATTCTCCCATATTACATAAGCCCTAAGCCAAATAACTAGGGGTGGTGGTAAGGAAAAATTTGTGTGGGGCCTGTCCCAAAAGAAATCCTTCGATGATCTGAAGCAACGCTTGTGCTCTGCCCCAGTGATTTCATTACCTGACTTACAACAACCCTTTGAGATCAAGATAGATTCTTCATACTATGTTGTGGGCACAGTCATCACTCAGCACGTCCACCCCGTGGCCTATCTTAGTGAGACACTATTAAATTTCATCCATAAGTACCCTACTTACGACAAATAGATGTACTCAATTGTGCAAGCCTGTCGTCAATGGATGAATTAAATTCTCGGGAAGGAAACACATCCACACTGATCATAAATCATTGTAGTTCATGCAGACACAAGGAAAATTGCAGAACGACCGCCATTAGAAGTGGTCCACATATTTGCAGTAGTTCCACCTCAACATCAAGTATAAGATAGGAAGTACCAATCAAGTCGTTGATTTCCTCAATCGACCTCCAGTCGCAACACTCACCACAATGATCAATTCTTGTGGCCACGAGACCTCCATACAGCCCCATATCTATGAGACAAATCCCAACTTCACCAACAAGTACCAGATGTTGGACGCAAAACAACTGCCACTAATTTCCATCTTTGGGATGGGATATCATGCCATCTAGGCTATCTTTGCGTTCCATCAAGTGAGTGAGAAAAGTTGATTTGGGAAGCCCACTACAGTCGGGTGGCAAGACACTTCAGTGTGGAAAAGACAGGGGTAGCACTACACCAACATTTCTATTGGTCGAAACTTCGACAGGATGTCAGCAAGTATATTTGGTCCTACACTTCCTACATTATTTCCAAACCGACCACTAAGAGACAAGGCATGTACACTCCTCTTCCTACTCCTGAAAGCCCCTGGGAATCCATATTAATGGACTACATGTCAGGAATTTCATCCACCAAGCGGGGAAATGACTGTGTTTTTGTGGTTGTTGATCGCTTTTCCAAGATGGCGATTATGGTCACCTACAAGAAGAGAATCACATTGAAGGCCACTACCAAACTCTTCTTTGAACGAGTGTGGGTACACTTTGGGATCCCAAAAACCATTATCTCAAATCAGGACAATTGGTTCCTCAACAAATTCTAGTCGAACCTCTGGTCACTATTGGACACCAAGCTCACCAAGTCCACTGTGTTTCACCCCCAAACAGATGGCCAAACCAGGGTCACCAACCGGATGATCATGCATATCATGTGCATGTACAATTCCAAGCACCCCCACAATTGGGATTAGAGTCTTCCTTATGTTCATCACATCTACAACAGAGCCATACATAGCTCAGCCAACTTCAGGTAGGATTGATATTTGAACCATTGGATCCCATGGATGTTGCACTACCCCTTACGGCCGCCAAGGTGGACTCGTCACATGCTCCAATTGGATTTGACAAATCCACCCGGTTCATTTATCAAACCCAGCACATCCTCCAACAGGTTAAAGATATTTTACAGAAGTCCAATGCCAAGTACAAGCAGTGACATGATCAACAATGGGTGCCACACCAGTTTCATGTGGGAGACAAAGCTGGGTTCCACTTGTAGAAAGGACTCCTTACAGGGACTCATTAGAAGATTTGTCCACATTATTATGGAACCTACACAATCACCAAGGATTTCGGTAACAATTATTTTGAGCTAAACCTTCCCCCCTTCCTTGGCTTGCACCCAGTGTTCAATATGGACCTCCTTCAACCTTATTTTCCACCATTATTGGACACCTTAGAAATGGAAAAACAGTTGACACCAAGAGAGATCAACCCTAACTTCATGTAACAAAAATCCACTAATCATATTGTGGAAACACAGGTCAAGGGAACTCGCCAATAGAGGATCCATCTTTATCTGGTTGTCAAAGCAGGGAGGCTCCGACACCAAGGCAAGTGGCTCATCCGAGGCCAAATTTAGCAGAAATTTCCTCATTTGATGGGGGAAGTCAACGAAATGGAGACCATTTATTTCCAAGGTAGGGGGATTGATCCAATAGGATCTCGATGGCCACCCATCATTTCCAACTGGCTCAAAATTTGTTTTTGGAAACTTACTATTTTTAGTAGTTTTTCAGTTCCTGCACTTCCGAGGCCATTTTGAGGGCCCAAACGACACCTTTTCGCAATAGGGAACCTAAATGATAGTGGATGTCTATGATTGATCCCCCTAAATGAATATCCTCATCAATACCTTTCCAATGAGCTATCATTCTCCCTACATGGAGATTGTATGCAAAAGTTACGACCCTGGGAAGTTGATGTACTAACTTACCCCAATGGGGCCTACATGACTTTTGGCGTTTCATCTCCTAGGGTTAGGTTTTTGGATGTGTAGGGTTTTTGAATTCATGTTTATTTTAAAAATTCCTTCAGAGCCTCATTTTACTCGTCTTCTTGTGAATGAGCGTAGCCATCACATCTCTTCTCAAAGATAAGTCGCCACCATTCTAGCAAGCTTATTTTCCATCTACGTTTTAGAATTTTTAGCATATTTCTTATTTAATAGAATTCAAGTTTCATTGTATATTTTTGATTTTCCATTATGTCTCTGTGTTAATATTATAAATTTTTGGTTTCATTTCGTTCTTCTCATAAATCTGGATTAGTGGTATCAGAGCGATCTGCTCCTTGTCATTTTTATTAATGCATGTCCCCAACACGGTCAAGGTATAGAGAGTTGGGTATCGAGCTTGTTTCTCTTGAGGACAACTTCTCTCACACACCCAAGAAACCATCCATGGTGGGAGAAAATAAAGATGATGGGACAAGAGATCCTTTCAAAATGTTGCTCGAGGAAGCCCTTGAGCGATAGCGAAACGAGATGATGGATGATATCTTACGTCCTTTAACTAATTATTTTGTGGTGGTGTATCTGGATGACATCCTCATCTACAACAAGAATTGGGAAAAACACTTGCATCATATTCAACAAGTTTTTCACACTCTGCAACAACGCAATCTATATGCCAACTTGGAAAAATGCTCCTTCAGCATGGATAGGGTCCAGTACCTAGGCTACATTGTTGATGTGCATGGTGTGCATGTTGATCCAGCCAAGATCAAAGTCATTTGTGACTGGCTAGCCCCAACCACACTCACTAAGCTTCAAAGCTTCTTAGGACTTTCCAACTTCTATCGCAGGTTCGTGTTGGGATTCTCCCATATTGCATGGGTCCTCGGCCAAATAACCAGGGGTGGTAGTAAGGAAAAAAAATTGTGGGGCTTGTCCCAACGGAAAGTGTTTGATGATTTGAAGCAGCTCTTGTGCTCCGCTCTAGTGATTTCATTACCTGACCTGCAACAACCCTTTGAGATTGAGACAAATTCTTTAGACTATGTTGTGGGTGTAGCCATCACTCAGCACAACCACCACTTGGGCTATCATAGTGAGACACTATCAAATGTTGTTCGTAAGTACCCTACTTATGACAAAAAAATGTACTCCATTGTGCAAGTCTGCCGCGAGTAGAGGAATTACATTCTCGGGAAGGAGACAATCATGCACATTTATCATAATCCATTGCAGTTCATGCAAACACAAGGAAAATTGCAGAATGATTGCCAATAGATGTGTTCCACATATTTCCAGTAGTTCCACCTCAAAATCAAGTATAAGACATGAATTACCAACTGAGTCATTGATTTCCTCAACTGATCTCCAGTCGCGACACTCACCACAGTGCTCGATTATTGCAGCCATGAGACCTTGAGATGGTCCCACCTCTATGACATAGATCCTGACTTCGTCAACACCTACCAAATGTTGGGCGCAAACACAACTGTCACTAATTTCCATCTTCAGGAAGGGTTTTTGTGCCATCTGGGCCATCTCTGCATTCCATCAAGTGAGTGAGTGAAGTTGATTTGGGAATCCCACTATAGTCGAGTGGTAGGACACTTCGTCAAGGAAAAGACAGTGGCAGTGTTGCAACGACATTTTTACTGGCCAAAACTTCGACAACATGTTAGCAAGTATATATGTTCCTGTACTGCCTACGCTATTTCCAAACCACCCACTAAGAAACAAGGCCTATACACTCCTCTACCTACTCCTAAAAGGCCTTGGGAATCCATCTCAATGGACTACATGTCAAGATTTCCATCCAATAAGCGGTGAAATGACTTTGTTTTTTTGTTTGTTGATCGTTTTTCCAAGATGGCAATTATGTCCGCCTGCAATAAGAGCATCACACCGGAGGCCACTATCAAGCTCTTCTTTGAATGAATGTGGGTACACTTTGGGATCCCACAAACCATTATCTCATATTGGGACAGTTGGTTCCTCAGCACATTCCGATCGAGCCTCTGGTCACTACTGGACAACAAACTCACCAAGTCCATTTCCTTCCACCCCCAAACGAATGGCCAAACCGAGGTCATCACATTGTGCACATCCTGGGCATGTACAATTCCAAGCCCCCCCACACCAAGGATGACAGTCTTTCTTATGTTCATTTCATCTACAACAAATCGATACATAGCTCAACCGGCCATAGCCCCTTTCAGGTGGGGTTGGGATTTCAACCATCGGATCCCATATATGTTGCACTACCCCTTGCGGTCACCCAGGAAGACTCGTCGCATGATCCAATTGGAGCTGACAAATCCACCCGGTTCATTGAGCGGATCCAGTACATCCACCAATAGGTTCAAGATATTTTATAGAAGTCCAATGCCAAGTACAAGCAACGCCATGATCAAAATCGGGTGCCACACCAGTTTTAGGTGGGAGACAAAGTTTGGTTGCACTTGAAGAAAGAATGTCTTACAAGGCCTCATCGAAAGATTCCTCCACTTTGTTATGGACCCTACACCATCACCAAGAATATGGGTAACAATTCTTTTGAGCTCAACCTTCCCCCTTCCTTGGCTTGCACCCAACGTTCAATGTAGACCTCCTTTAGCCTTATTTTCCACCATTATTGGACACCTCAGAGATAACAGAACAGTTGAAACCAGCACATCTCAACCCTGACTGCATGGAACAGGAATCCACAGATCATATCATGGATACACAGGTCAAGGGAACTCACTAGCAGAGGATCCAACTTTATCAGGTTGTCAAAGCAAGGCAACTCCTACACCAAGGCAAGTGGCTCACCCATGGCCAAATTCAACAGAAATTTTCTCATTTGATGGGGGAACTCAACGCAATGGAGACCATTTCTTCCTAAGGGGGGAATATTGATCTAGGAGGATCTCGGTGGCCACCCACCTTTTCCAACTGTCTCAAAATAGGTTTTTGGCAACTTACTATTTTTAGAAGTTTTCCCATTCTTGAACTTTCAGGGCCATTTTGAGGTCCCAAACAACATTTTTTCATGATTTGGAACCTCAATGATAATTTAAGGCTCTAATTGAGCCCCATAAATGAATCTCCTCATCAATACCTTTCCAACGAGATATTGTGCGCCCTAAATGGAGATCGTATGCAAAAGTTACGACCCCGGGAAGTTGATGTACTAACTTACCCCAACGGGGTCCACATGACTTTTGGAGCTTCATATCCTAGGGTTAGGTTTTTGAATGTCTAGGGTTTTGAAATTCATGTTTATTGTAAAAAATTCTTCAGAGCCTCATTGTACTCATCTTCTTGCTAATGAACATAGTCATCACATCTCTTCTCAGAGATAAGTTGCTACCATTCTAGCAAGCTTGTTTTAAGTCTACATTTTACAGTTTTCAACATATTTCTTATTTAATAGAAGTCATTTTTTACTGTATCTCTATTATTTTCCATTGTTTCTTTGTGTTAATATTATAAATTTATGATTTCATTTCATTCTTCTCATAAATCTGGATCAATGCCCCATGTTTTCTGGTCATTGTTGAAAGACTCTATGGAGGTATGTGAGGAATCCTTGATAAATATTGTAATGATTAGCCCTGTAGAGGAATTATTAGTCTTAGTTGCATAAATATATACTTAGATGGTTGCTCGATTGGCCCCGTGATCGAGTTTACTATTTTTTTTCTAATTTAAAAGGAGAATGGAAACGAGAGTAGGAAAGAGCATGGAAGGTCAAATGCAGATGGATAAAAACCATTGGGTTTCGTCGCACTATCAGATAACACCTATCGAGAAAGTAGGTTTATAGAACTATTGATAAGACTGATATGGATTATTTTCGGCACGCAATGAGAGCGGATATATAATAAAGAAATGTACACACACACACACACATATCAAATATCCAATAATATAACATAGATATAACAATAAACATAGAGATACAATAATACACAATTTCTATTAGTGACCGAAATGTACAAAACTGTAAAATACAAAGTGAATGAACTCACTAGAATGGTGGCCACTTATCTCTAAGAAGATATGTGATAGCTACGCTCATTCGCAAGAAGATGATTGTTACAATGAGGCTCCAAAGGCCTTTCTAACATAAAGAAAATCCAAAATCCTAACCCAGGAAGATGAAAAGCCAACAATTTTGTGGACCCCATTTTGGGTAGTTTGGTGTATCAACTTCTCGGGGACGTAACTTTGGAATACAATCTCTGTTTCGGGTGCACGATAGCTCGTTGGAAAGGTATAGATGAGGAGATTAATTTTGGGGGCTCAATCAGAGCCTTATGTTATTATTGAAGTGCCTAATCATGAAAAAAAACTTCATTTAGGCCCTCAAAATGGCCCTGACATAAAATGATAGCGTGGATGGAAATATGTGAAACCAAAATTTGATGTTATTATGAAGACATATGTTAAGGGAGAGATTTTCTAAAATACCATTCATCCCGGAATACCAGTCATCCATACTACTTTGTTTTTAAAAACGCCATTTTTTAATAAGGTATGCATATAGATAACATTTCTTAAAACATATCATCCCATACACCATCAAATTCCAAGCACCATTTCCATTTCACTTGTTCTTTGAAACCGCCCCTCCTTCATGACTCATCAACTTGACAAACTCAATCATTATTGCCAAATCCCATCACACGCCAAATCATTATCATCCTCTTAGGTGCTTTTCCAACGGAGAGACTCGCAACCCACAACCATGAATCTCCAACCACCGAATTACCGAGCCTATTCCTTTTGCAATTCATGACATGTCGAAATTTTGATCACTCGTAAATATGATATTTTTCCATTAATACCCACAAAGGTGGCGTTGAAAACTCTAATCTCAGTTTTTTATCTTACCCTAATGGTTATACCATTAGAGGAAAGTTGTGCAAAGTGTACTATATATACATTATTGATGTACATATTAATTGAATTGGCTTTGTGTCTTTTCTGCCTATTGTTCTTGAGTTTATACTTTAAGGTTGTAAAGTATACCATCAAGGCATCCGTAAGGATAAATATAATTAAAGAATAAGAATCAAGAAAGAAGAATAAAACAGGATCAGTTTCCCAACTGTCTCTATCTAGCTTCTCGTTGTTCTTGGATGCTAATATCTCTCTCAATAGCAACCCATGAACATTCCAATTCGGTCCGGTTTGTTGTTGTTTGTAGGATGGTATTAAATAAGTTTAGAGCAATACTGGTTTGATCTTGAAGACCAGGTTCAATGTTAGGTTGTCTGCTATTTGGGACAGTGATGGAGAATAAGATTTAATTCGGTCATGAAAGAGTTTATTTAATTGTTACTTCAGTTTTTTAGAGATGAGAATAGGAAAAATAGCTTTAAAACTCAAAACATTAACATAAATACAGTCGAGGCCATTTCCTGGATTTGCAACAATTTGAGAATTATAAAATAACAGAGAAATACTACTGAAAAATATGAGGCTTTAATCAAGAAAGAATCTCATATAATAACAGGAAATAAAGAAGAAAACGGGATTTCTAATGAAGTATTAATTATTAAGGTTCAAAAGATTCATAGGTCTTAAAATCACTGATAGCAATTTTAGAGGCAAATCTATAAATAATTTGATATCCGAATTAATCTAAACTATAAAAGATGTTTGCAGATAACTTCTGTTATCACTCCAGGGAACTACTTAGGGTTGTAAGCTAAGTATGCCTGGTAACTTAAGAATTGAATATTTTTCGGTAAGTGGATCAATGGGATACCAATAAAGCACAATGAAGAGATTTACTTATCAGAATAATTTAATGAACCAGTGCTTTTAGAAACTGTTAATCAGATGCAATATAACAAGGGAGGTATGAAGAATACTATTCAGATAACCAAATACATGGAATGCAGGGTCAGATAACCAAGTGCATGGAATGCAGGGTCATACTAAACAACAAGAATTCTTTCATTCAAGTTCATGAGCATAAAGCTGAGCTAAACTTAAACAAAATACAGAGTAGAGAGATGCATGAAAAGTCTGATAACAGTAGCAAAAGAAGACTGTGATTGTATTAGGATAAGCAGTCAATACATATGGCCAAATTCTCTCCAGAATCGAACCCTAGGTTCATGTTTTGTTTTGATATTTATAAGATTA